>JADBJO010004593.1:87500-90000 GCA_016801955.1 Conus betulinus
AATCAGGACGACACAGGGCACGGCATAGAAAACTGCTCTGGACGGAACAATGCATGGTATCGTCCCCATGAACCAGACCATATCAACTACTCACCTATATCAGAACAGACCAGTTACTACTCAAGTGACCAAGAAGGTATTATCCCCAGCACAAAAGACATTTTCCAAGCGGACCAAGTGGACCAGGCACCCTTTATTGTCCTCACTGACCGAGCAGACCAGGTACAAGCCCAGTACAAAGAATCGCCCTGTCTTGGGGATCCGGAAGCTCCACCTGACACACTACAGCAGGTAGAGGCCCTGTTCGGCGACTCACCCTATCTTGTGACCCAGAAGTTCCACCTGACACAGTAACCAGTCCTTTCCAGTCGTTGATCACTCTGGATAGGACAGGAAATGGGTGAAGAGGTGAACGACCAGAAAATCAATACTTCAGCCAGGAATGACGCTGGAAACAAGGACAACACTGACAGCTGTCAACTTCATGTCCAGTGGGAAGTCCACAGGAGCAGGGATGGGCATACACCGACACCAGTTACGCTGGTCTTTGAAACCACTTCAGGGAGACAGGCTGTGCTTGCTACACTTTTTCTGATGATGTCATCACCTCAAACGAAACAACTGCACCTTTTTGGCTACACCCGCTCTTTTCAGGCCCACTGGAACAGATGTGTGTACATTAACCAGTAAGAAAAATGTTTCAGCTGACAACATTGACAAAGACCTCGACCTCAAAGTGACCGTTCCTTCTGAGAAACATACTCTCAGATCCTTGACAGAACGCCCAGCTGGAGAATCCAATCAAGGTCAACCACCACCATAACTGAAACAGGAACTGTTGGATTGTTCTGACCGATCTGGTCATATTCAGCGAGCCAAGATGTCATTTGAAAGAACCACCACCACTCCAGTGGCGACGAAGACAGCACCAGGAGAGCTGCTGTACAGCGAGACAGTGGCAACCTCCAGTCCACTGCTTGCGTCATCAGTAACACAGGCTTCAGTCTGTCCTGTGAAATGTGGGGATGTGGCATGGGTCATCAGTAACACAGGCTTCAATCTGCCCTGTGAAATGTGGGGATTGTGACATGGGTCATCAGTCACACAGGCTTCAGTCTGTCCTGTGAAATGTGAGGATGTGGCATGGGTCATCAGTAACACAGGCTTCAATCTGCCCTGTAAAATGTGGGGATTGTGACATGGGTCATCAGTCACACAGGCTTCAATCTGTCCTGTGAAACGTGGGGATGTGACATGGGTCATCAGTAATACAGGCTTTGATCTGCCCTGTGAAATGTGGGGATTGTGACATGGGTCATCAGTCACACAGGCTTCAATCTGCCCTGTGAAATATGCGGATGTGGCATGGCTACATGCCAAGGGAACAAAATTCCATTTTGTCCCCGAAAGAGCAACATTTTGACCCCCGCCAGTGTACTAGTCATCTTTGACCAGATCTTTGCGAACACCAGCAGTAGTACACCCAGTGTCTCTCAAGAGCGTGGCATGAAATCCATTTACAGAACAAGTCTCAACGAGCTAATTGCTGAACAGAAGTGTCGGAGACCAAAATATGTTGTGTTTTCTGTTTGGGGATTCTGGCTGAAGCAGTACTAACATTAGTTGGAGTAGGGAACTGAGACTTTGAGTAGTGAGACTCATTCTGTTTGTGCAACTTGCAGCCACAGTGCCAGCGTTGAATGTCTGTGACATCAGATGCGCCACCACATGTGTGTACAATGTTATCGAGTGATAGAGGTTTTATTAGAATTAGAAGCAAACGCTTCGTCGGAAACTGAAATTATCCGCAACGATATATGTAAAAAAAGCTATTACAGTATGGCCCAGTATTATACTAGTTTCTTATTATCAAGGTCATATCGACTGATATGATTTCCTGTGCGCTGAAAATCTTAATTTTATCATATTAACTGAGACTATCTGACTTTTTGAAGGTCAGGTCAAGCATATGTATATATGCATGCGTGTCTGTAAATATTATATATATATGCGCCACCACGACTGAATGCTTGACCACGTCCACTATACGGTCTGAACCATCTTTCATCCCACGTGTGTGTGTGTGTGGTGTGTGTGTGTGTGTGTGTGTGTATATATATATATATATATATGTGTGTGTGTGTGTGTGTGTGTGTGTGTGTGTGTGTGTGTGTGTGTGTGTGTGAAATCTCAATCTCTCTCTCTCTATATATATACATATATATAGAGAGAGAGAGAGAGAGAGAGAGAGAGTGAGAGAGAGAGAGAGAGAGAGAGAGAGAGAGAGAGAGAGAGAGAGAAAATATACATATATATATCATGAACAATATAAAAATGTCCTTAAAAAATCTAAAAGCGCTCGACCAATTAGGGAGCAACATCTGTTAAAAATACTGTTTAAAAATGGAGTATAAAAATCGACAAGCTTGTTTCGAGCCTCTTTCCTCTTGCTCTCATCAGGATATCCCTTCCCGTACACGCTGTCGTTCTTTTATAGTGT
>JADBJO010004593.1:102500-107500 GCA_016801955.1 Conus betulinus
TATGCCAATCGTCCGTCCCTGTTGTGGTTAAACAAACCTTCTAATAACAAACAATAGTAATCTTTTAAAACGTTTTGCGCTCTCTGTGTATGAAGTTTTTAAGAGACGGCCAACAGACGAAGTAGCTCTGAAATGTAGATTTTGCTACATTTCTTAGATTCTATGCTTTATCATTTGAATCTGAAATGTATAAACTCACCATGTCTATGAACTTTGGCCTAACATTGAAGCATATTGTCATTGTGGCCTAACATTGAAGCATATTGTCATTGTCATTGTCTCTCTAACATTTAATGTAACGCGTATTTTTTTTTTCTTTTTGGTAACTTCCTTAAAATAGATCTAGTTGCAAAGTGAAACGACTGCAGGCAGAAATCTAAACAAATCTCAAATAAATGTCAGCGAACCGCCCAGAGAACGTGGACAAACGAGTCACAAGACAACACACAACGCGTTTCGACCTCTTAGGTCTTCCGCAGGTGAAACAAAGGCAAAACAAAACAACGAAAATGGACTTAGCTTTGATAGCTTCAGATTGCTTCTGAGTTCAGCGCAAGGAAGAAGGCGTTGAATGAAGGTGTTGTCTTGTGACTCGTTTGTCCACGTTTCTCTGGGCGGTTCGCTGACATTTATTTAAGGTTTCCTTAAAATAGCAAGCATGGACATTGTAAAAACAACAACACCAACAAGTTCAACAACTACAAATGCGCACAAACAATGCTTTGATTTCAACGAATTTGGAAAAGTCTTGTGCGGATCCGGATTTTTAACAAAACCGGATGAACACAGGTCTGTGCTCTCACAATTGCTATTCTAGTTTGTTTTTTTTTTTTGGGGGGGAGGGGGGTGTAGGGGGATGTGTGTGTGTGTGTGTGTGTGTGTGTGTGTGTGTGTGTGTGTGTGTGTGTGTGTGTGTGTGTGTGTGTGTGTGTGTGTTGCGCACGTTTTTCACTGTTGAAAAAAAAATAACAGCACACAGAACTCTCTTAAGGAAAACATGATAGACAAATACGGCAATAGCCACAAAACAACACATAGGATTTCAAATAATTCGTTCAAAATTTATACAGATTTGAAAATACAAAAAGGCACAACACATGTTGCCTACACACGTGTATTAAACGACTAAATCTTTTTGTTTTGTTTATTTTCACATTAGAGTTTTAAAAGAGAAAACGAAACAGTTGAAAAAAATAGAATTAATTACAGTATTGATGACTTCAGGTGAATACTACAACACAAAGAAAATGAAAGCAAAATGATTTGCGGAAAGGTGAAGAGAGAATAAAGAAATAGACTGTGTCGGACAGACAGACAGATATGTAGATGCATAGGGAATCACGGAGAGAGAGAGAGAGAGAGAGAGAGAAGAGAGAGGAGAGAGAGAGAGAGAGAGAGAGAGAGAGAGAGAGAGAGAGAGAGAGAGAGAGGAGGGTGGTATGGCTAGCGGTGGGGTCGGAAGAGCAATGGAGAGTTAAGCCGCAAAGGGAGGGGGGGGGTGGTGGTGGTATGTGGGGAAGCAGGCTGAAGACTTCACAGCAGTAAAACACCAGGTTGACATTTGCCCTGTAGCTATGGGGTCCTCTGCAATGTAGTTCATTCCAGACATACCCTGCGCATTCCATTTCTTCCGTTGTCCTCACAGGCAGTCTTAGCAATGTCAAAGATCCTGCATATCGCCTCAAGACATCCGATCCTATTTGTCATTAATGGACCTGGCCATGTCTTTCTGATACCAGTCCGAGCGAAAAGTTCATGTTCTAGAGAACATCTGTGTCAAGAAACTGCAGGGACATCTCCCTGGAGCTCTCCTCCCTCCTCTTTATCCTTTCTCCACAACTCCGAATCTCAATGCAGTATTGGCCGCATGCATGCCTTGGTAAGGTAATGCTGGTTAGCCCAGCCGACCAAAAAGGGCCATGTCAGGGCTGTCACCATGTTGAGACGTCAGCTGACAAGAGGACACATGCCTAGTGTACTGTTTGAAAAGTATGCAAGTACGTGGTGAACACGCAAGGTTTATTTCATGCTTCTTACAGTTCTTAGTTAGAGTAGTGTTCTGTATTATTGTAGTTTTCTATGGCATGTTAACTTTTGCAGACGTCTAACAATTCTGTATGTTATCACTATGACATGTTACGTGTGCTCTTTTATTTTGGGAAAATATCAGCCATGACTTACAAGCGTATCATTCCTTTGGCTACTGGTTTACGTTACTTATGTTTGAAAATAAGCACTTAAATCTGTACTTCATCTGCTTATGACCACGTGTAAACCGATGAAATGCCTCTGGAAAGTCTGTTTTCAAATGTCACGAAAGAGGTATTTTCTTTGCTGGTCATCAATACGTGAAGTTGGTGCCAAACTATAGAGGAACGTTCAATGCTTCCTAGAAAAAAAAAAAAACACCTCAAGAGTAAGGCTGTTTTAATCATATTGACATGTTAAAAGCTTACGCCTGCATTTATTGACATTCACAAACGCAGACATCTCAGGACATGAAATGGAGTTTCTTGCAAAGTTAGCTTTTTACGTTACAAACTGGGCTGAAGTTTTTACTGAGCTTTGGACTGAATTTACTGGCAGAAGAAGAAAGAAGAAGAAGAAAGAAGAAGAAGAAGAAGAAGAAGAAGAAGAAGAAGAAGAAGAAGAAGAAGAAAGAACTAAAACAAGAACAATAAGAAGACCAAGAAGAACAAGAGAAACGAAACAAGAACAAGGAGAAGGAAAGGGCTAGCTTTGGTTGGCGTCAAGCTAATTTGAAAGTTAATAAGTTTAGTAGCTACTTAGAATCTGGTATTCTGTCATTGGAGTGCAGTGTAACAGTTGCTTTAACTTAAAGGTTTCAGAGAAGGAAATTAATCAAATGGGCCTCCTTCTCTTGGCATAACACTGCTGGTCCTGTCTGTCAAATGGGCCTCTTCTCTTGGTATAACACTGCTGGTCCTGTCTGTCAAATGGGCCTCTTCTCCTGGTATAACACTGCTGGTCCTGTCTGTCAAATGGGGCTCCTCCTCTTGGCATAACACTGCCGGTCCTGTCTGTCCAAACACGTGTCAGATATCAGCAGAATGGTATTGTGCTCTGGAAGGTGAAGACAGGTGGTCTGGGGCCAGGACAGTGGACAGAGGGGATGGTAAAGGGCTGAAGGAGTGCAGTGGACAGAGGGGATGGTAAAGGGCTGAAGGAGTGCAGTGGACAGAGGGGATGATAAAGGGCTGGAGGGGTGCAGTGGACAGAGGGGATGGTAAAGGGTGAAGGAGTGCAGTGGACAGAGGGGATGGTAAAGGGTGAAGGAGTGCAGTGGACAGAGGGGATGGTAAAGGGCTGAAGGAGTGCAGTGGACAGAGGGGATGGTAAAGGCTGGAGGAGTGCAGTGGACAGAGGGGATGGTAAAAGGGGTGAAGGAGTGCAGTGGACAGAGGGGATGGTAAAGGGCTGGAGGAGTGCAGTGGACAGAGGGGGTGTAAAGGGCTGAAGGAGTGCAGTGGACAGAGGGGGTGGTAAAGGCTGAAGGAGTGCAGTGGACAGAGGGGATGGTAAAGGGTGAAGGAGTGCAGTGGACAGAGGGGATGGTAAAGGGTGAAGGAGTGCAGTGGACAGAGGGGATGGTAAAGGGCTGAAGGAGTGCAGTGGACAGAGGGGATGGTAAAGGGTGAAGGAGTGCAGTGGACAGAGGGGATGGTAAAGGGTGAAGGAGTGCAGTGGACAGAGGGGATGGTAAAGGGTGAAGGAGTGCAGTGGACAGAGGGGATGGTAAAGGGTGAAGGAGTGCAGTGGACAGAGGGAATGGTAAAGGGTGAAGGAGTGCAGTGGAGCACAGTGGACAGAGGGGATGGTAAAGGGCTGAAGGAGTGCAGTGGACAGAGGGGATGGTAAGGGTGAAGGAGTGCAGTGGACAGAGGGGATGGTAAAGGGCTGAAGGAGTGCAGTGGACAGAGGGGATGGTAAAGGGTGAAGGAGTGCAGTGGACAGAGGGGATGGTAAAGGGCTGGAGGAGTGCAGTGGAGCACAGTGGACAGAGGGGATGATAAATTTCCTGCAAAGTTTGTTCAAAGCTGATGTATTCGAATCCCAAAGTGCCCCGGCCTTGTCGTGTTCGATGCTGTGTGTACCATGGTTGTAATTCAGAGCGACCAGTTTGCACGTCTGATGCAGAACCGTTCATTGCCGAAGATGTCAAGAGCACATCTCCAAGGGCTTTATTGGCTAGATCGCAAAGAATGGCTTAGAAAATGTTGAAGCTTTGCCATGGGATTATGAATTAATTAATGATGTGTGTAAAAAGTGTGACTGGCGTGGTCAGAGGACTAGGATGATAGTCTGGCTTAGTGAGAGGACTAGGTTGACAGTCTGGCTTAGTCAGAATCAGAGGACTAGGTTGACAGTCTGGCTTAGTCAGAGGACTAGGTTGACAGTCTGGCTTAGTCAGAATCAGAGGACTAGGTTGACAGTCTGGCTAAGTCAGAGGACAAGGTTGACAGTCTGGCTTAGTCAGAGGACTAGGTTGACAGTCTGGCTTAGTCAGAATCAGAGGACTAGGTTGAGAGTCTGGCTTAGTCAGAGGACTAGGTTGACAGTCTGGCTTAGTCAGAGGACTAGGTTGACAGTCTGGGTTAGTGAGAGGACTAGGTTGACAGTCTGGCTTAGTCAGAGTCAAAGGATTAGGGTGACAGTCTGGCTTAGTAAGAGGACTAGGTTGACAGTTTGCTCTACAGCAGATAGAAGTACCGGGTGCCATCAATGTTCTTTTATGTTTGTGATGCACAAGAAGATTATGTTTGTGATGTTTTTTCCATGTCTAAAGAATATGTGTGGGTCCCGGAAAACTGGTTTGTAATTTTCACCCATGGGCCTGTTGAATATTAAGGGTCTATATAGATTGGGAGTGCGTGTATGTGAATGGGACTGCGTGTAAAAGATAAGAGTGACAATGTGTCTGTCAGTTTCTTTGTGTGGTTGAACCTGCAAGATGGAAATATGTGTAATTTGGTAGGAAG
>JADBJO010004593.1:117500-122500 GCA_016801955.1 Conus betulinus
ACATGGAGGACTGACACAGTCCAGAGCACATGGAGGACTCACACAGTCCAGGGGACATGGAGGACTGACACAGTCCAGGGGACATGGAGGACTGACACAGTCCAGGGGACATGGAGGATGACACAGTCCAGGGGACATGGAGGACTCACACAGTCCAGGACATAGGACATGGATGGAGGACTGACACAGTCCAGAGGACATGGAGGACTGACAGAGTCCAGAGGACATGGAGGACTGACACAGTCCAGGTCCAGGGGACATGGAGGGACATGGAGGACTGACACAGTCCAGGGGACATGGGGGACATGGAGGACTGACACAGTCCAGGTAGGACATGGAGGACTGACACAGTCCAGGGACATGGAGGACTGACACAGTCCAGGGGACATGGAGGACTGACACAGTCCAGGGGACATGGAGGACTGACACAGTGCCGGGTAGGACATGGAGGACTGACACAGTCCAGGGGACATGGAGGACTGACACAGTCCAGGGGACATGGAGGACTGACACAGTCCAGGGGACACAGGACTGTCCAGGTACTGACATGGAGGACTGACACAGTCCCAGGGACTGGTCCAGGGGGACATGGAGGACTGACACAGTCCAGGGGACATGGAGGACTGACACAGTCCAGGGACATGGAGGACTGACACAGTCCAGGGGGACATGGAGGACTGACACAGTCCAGGGGACATGGAGGACTGACACAGTCCAGGGGACATGGAGGACTGACACAGTCCAGGGGACATGGAGGACTGACACAGTCCAGGGGACATGGAGGACTGACACAGTCCAGGGGACATGGAGGACTGACACAGTCCAGTAGGACATGGAGGACTGACACAGTGGAGGACTGACACAGTCCAGGGGACATGGAGGACTGACACAGTCCAGGGGACATGGAGGACTGACACAGTCCAGGGGACATGGAGGGACAGTCCAGGGGACATGGAGGACTGACACAGTCCAGGTAGGACATGGAGGACTGACACAGTCCAGGGACATGGAGGGACTGACACAGTCCAGGGGACATGGAGGACTGACACAGTCCAGGTAGGACATGGAGGACTGACACAGTCCAGGTAGGACATGGAGGACTGACATGGAGACTGACACACAGTCCAGGGGACATGGAGGACTGACACAGTCCAGGGACATGGAGGACTGACACAGTCCAGGGGACATGGAGGACTGACACAGTCCAGGTAGGACATGGAGGACTGACACAGTCCAGGTAGGACATGGAGGACTGACACAGTCCAGGGGACATGGAGGACTGACACAGTCCAGGTAGGGGACATGGAGGACTGACACAGTCCAGGTAGGACATGGAGGACTGACACAGTCCAGGGGACATGGAGGACTGACACAGTCCAGGGACATGGAGGAATGACACAGTCCAGGGGACATGGAGGAATGACACAGTCCAGGTAGGACATGGAGACATGGACTGACACAGTCCAGGTATGACATGGAGGACTGACACAGTCCAGGTAGGACATGGAGGACTGACACAGTCCAGGGGACATGGAGGACTGACACAGTCCAGGTAGGACATGGAGGACTGACACAGTCCAGAGTAGGACATGGAGGACTGACACAGTCCAGAGGACATGGAGGACTGACACAGTCCAGGTAGGACATGGAGGACTGACACAGTCCAGGGACATGGAGGACTGACACAGTCCAGGGGACATGGAGGACTGACACAGTCCAGGGGGGACATGGAGGACTGACACAGTCCAGGGGACATGGAGGACTGACACAGTCCAGGTAGGACATGGAGGACTGACACAGTCCAGGGGGACATGGAGGACTGACACAGTCCAGGGGACATGGAGGACTGACACAGTCCAGGTAGGACATGGAGGTCTGACACAGTCCAGGTAGGACATGGAGGACTGACACAGCCAGGGTAGGACATGGAGGACTGACACAGCCCAGGTAGGACATGGAGGACTGACACAGTCCAGGGGACATGGAGGACTGACACAGTCCAGGTAGGACATGGAGGACTGACACAGTCCAGGTAGGACATGGAGGACTGACACAGTCCAGAGGACATGGAGGACTGACACAGTCCAGGTAGGACATGGAGGACTGACACAGTCCAGGTAGGACATGGAGGACTGACACAGTCCAGGTAGGACATGGAGGACTGACACAGTCCAGGTAGGACATGGAGGACTGACACAGTCCAGAGGACATGGAGGACTGACACAGTCCACACAGTCCAGGACTGGGACATGGAGGACTGACACAGTCCAGGGGACATGGAGGACTGACACAGTCCAGGGACATGGAGGACTGACAGTCCAGGGGACATGGAAGGAGAAACAAAGGCGAGATGTGCTTGGAGATATGTTAATATGAAAGGTGACAGCTTCTTCGATTTTGATATTCTATGATTCAACTTCAGCTCAATACTTTATTCACTCAAAAAGTATCTTATCTCTCTGTTATCCCCCCCCCCCCCCCCCCATCGCCTCCCCCCTTCTCTGTCTTTCTCTCTCTCTCTCTCTCTCTCTCTCTCTCTCTCTCTCTCTCTCTCTCTCTCTCTCTTTCTGTCTGTCTGTCTCTGTCTCTATCTCTTTCTTTCTCTGACGCTGTCTCGCTGTCTCTCTGTCTCTGTCTCTCTCTCTCTCCCTCTCTCTCTCTCTCCCCATTCCCCTCTCTCTCTTCTCTCTCTCTCTCTCTCTCTCTCTCTCTCTCTCTCTCTCTCTCTCTCTCTCTCTCTCTCCAACCCACTTCCCCTTCTCTCTCTCTCTGTGTGTGTGTGTGTGTGTGTGTGTGTGTGTGTGTGTGTGTGTGTGTGTGTGTGTGTGTGTGTGTGTGTGTGTACACACACACACACACACACACACACACACACACATTCCCCATCCCTTACATCCGTCATCACTTTTTTCTCCTGATGTGTGTGTTCATTCATATATCCAGGAGCGGCCAATATGGGAACATCTCCAGTCTGTCTGCACGTGATGTTTCACAGGAGTGTTAGGAAAATCACGACGATCCCAAGTGGGATTATTGTTATCTTCCTGACTCGAACATTTGCCCGTGTATTGTCTAATCAGCACCCTTCCCCCCCCCCCCCCCCCCCCCCCCCCCCCCCCCCCCTCCCTTTCTGGCAATTCACCCTTGTACACAAAAGTTACTGCCTGGCCTGTCACATCTTCATCAGCATTCCAGATCCAGTCATCCTCCTCCCCTCCCTCTGTTGCCAAGCTGAAAGTGGAGCAGATGCAGGCGGTGTGAAGAATCAAGACAAGAGATGCTGGGAGACCGGAATGCCAGACAAATGGAACGATCAATCATGGCAATACAGAAGCATGGCTTGTCAGCTCTCAGCTTTTATCAAGCCAGGCAAATAAAAACAATGAATAAAGAACAGCGTAAATGAAATATAAATGGAATGGAGTCTAATGGCGGGAATTGAAAATGGAAAGAAAGAAGGGGGTGGGGTGGGTCAGAAAAAAGAGACGACAATCTGATGCAAGTTGTGTACACTTTAATTGACGACAATCTGATGCAAGTTGTGTACACTTTAATTGACAACAATCTGATGCAAGTTGTGTACACTTTAATTGACGACAATCTGATGCAAGTTGTGTACACTTTAATTGACGACAATCTGATGCAAGTTGTGTACACTTTAAGTGACGACAATCTGATGCAAGTTGTGTACACTTTAATTGACGACAATCTGATGCAAGTTGTGTACATTTTAATAGCAGACTGTTTCTTAAAAGCCAGCCAGACATAAGTGGTTTGACACCGGGAAATTTGAATGTGTGATACCATCTTTTGATCATCATATGAAGAAGTGGACAGAGCATCACATTGCCTATTCTATTTTTAAGAAATCTCCACGTGTGATGCATACGTCTTTCCTTATTTGAACACATTCCAAAAGAAAAAAACGGGGTTGGTTCTAAAGATTCACCTTCAATAAACATTTTATGAAGATTACCGTATTCTTCCATTCCGTTTACATGAAGTTCGTCGTTATTCACGCCCAGGTCATAATTACAACAGATGCGCAATTGTTGTGGCATAGTGTGATGTTTTCCCACATCGACTGGTAAATTGCAACAGCCGCATCTTCAGATGTCATGAAGCATTTGAAAGAATGTACTCTCTGTTTTCTGTTTCAAACTCACCTTTGATCTTGCTAATTTGTGACATCAGCATGTGTTGTGTTCTCATGTAATAGCTATTTCGGTCTGGCCAATAATTTGCATCACCTACATACATAAAAAAAAAAAAAAAATAGGCAAACGGGCGTGATTCTTTAGATATCATATCCGGCATGTTTATGTAACTGAAAAGAAGATCAATCATGTCCAGTAAGCAGTTTAAAGAATAAACATTATGACAGAAATAGACGTGATTTTCTGCTTTTGAACACCCCTAAAAACGAACAGAAATGAAATTGTTGTTTACCATTACAGGAAAAAGAATGGAATCATACTGTTTACGTGCTCCTCTTTCTGGTGTCGTCACAGGAAGTTTTATTCCAATCCTTGCTTACCAGACAAACTCAAAGTGGTTGTTAATGCAATCTGAAATGTTAACTTTATGCTTTCCTGTCCTGAAGAAATTAGAACTAAAAGTTACCTTCCGTGTTCAGAAACTATAAAGAAATATAATTGATTAGTAAATTTATAAAGAAATGATGCATAGATCTCGACTAAAATAACAACATCATCTATAAACGAATGAACAAAACATGTATGGTTTAATACAGGTCTAGATTTTCACCAACATTTGATGAACAAAGAAGTCTTTTATCTTGATAAAGTCCAAGTTCTCCCAAGTGTTGTTCAAGTTGTTTGCTTCTAGTTATTTGCTTATTTCTTTCTTTGTTCACTTTTTTTTTTTTTTTGGGGGGGGGGGGGGGGGGAGGGGGGATGTTTAGTTTTGTTTTGTTTTGTTGTTAAGTTATTGCGGTAACTTTAGTCACGTGCGAAATGCTGTATGACAGCATAGGGACA
>JADBJO010004593.1:127500-130000 GCA_016801955.1 Conus betulinus
GGCGGGGGTGTCAGTATCCGTGAGATAGGGTGAGTGAGGCAAAGAGAAGGGAGCGAGTGCTGTTTGTGCGTGCGTGGGTGCCTGCTTTCGCGCGTGCACGCGAGCGCACCCGCTCTCGCGCGCGGTTGTGTGTGTGTGTGTGTGTGTGTGTGTGTGTGTGTGTGTTTCAATATGACGTAATATCAAAATGAAGAACGTTATCTCAAATGAGTGCTCCATATGTTAGAAGAATTTGCGTTTTTGTTTTATTTGTATTAATTTAATGTTCTTTACCCCGTGGATATGCTCACCCTTGTTTTTAGGATCAATGTCAATAACAAAGCTTCGCCTTCAACTTTGACCTCTCTCTCTCTCTCTCTCTCTCTCTCTCTCTCTCTCTCTCCAACGCAAACTGACGACCTAATTTTATGCATTTTTTTCCAGTACCCCAGGCACGCAACATTTAACAGGAGTACCAGAAAGGAGGGATACTATCACAGGCTTTTACTCTTCTCCTAGACACGCACGTTCGTCTGGGCTGTGTCTCCTTCAAAACACGCCTCGCGGGTATCCAGACTGAAGGCTTTCACGCTTTAAATGAGACCGCACGTGATGTGAGGGGCAAAATCAATTTCACAGCTGTCTGGTATTTAGCTGGTGGAGGTTGCCCGCGGTTTTCGTGTTTACTTGCACACGGACCCAGCAGGCATGGGGAAGATGGGGGAGGGGTCGGCCAGGGATTCTTACAAGTAAACAAAATAAGAAATGTGTGCTGCTTTTTAATTTGTTGACCTTCTCGGATATTGACCGCCGTTGAAAGGCTTAGGTGCCAACCTTTCGTTGCCACACATCCTCATCCTAGCATCTTCAACCTCCATCATTTCTCCTTCCTTTCTTCATATAAAACATCTTTGGCTTCGTCCAATCTAATGGAAATAGAGGTTATTGTCTGTCTAAAATTGGCAGCTTTGATCAGCGAACAACCCCCCTACGGTCAACAAACACAATGCTAACTAGTGTTTTCCTTAAATGTATTGTCGAGCTGTGAATTCGAACAATGCTCTGAAAGTGATGTAGAATTAACATCAGAAATGTCTTGTCTCAATCTCCATATTCATTTGCAAAACATGCCAGCATCAAATTATCACAACTGTACTATGTGATTTGTTTATTTAAGTGATGAGAGTGCGGACATAGGCCAAATGTATGGCCTGTAGAAAAAAAAAAGAAAAAAAAAACGCGCGCGCGCGCGCACACACACACACACACACACACACACACACATACACACACACACACGCACGCACGCATGCACGCACGCACGCACGCACACACACGCACACACAGACACACACAGTTGTATATAGCAGCATCCTTTTGCCTGATGCTGCGCGGGTCTTATTTTTCTTTTGTGCTCCTGTGGTCGCCCTGCTGTGTGCATAGATTAATTATCATGGATCATAAATTAAAAGAAAAGATGAGGACATTCAAGACACAGGCAAAGCAAAAAAAAAAAAAAAAAAAAAAGAAAGTAAAACCTCCAAGATTTCTGAAATCACGCAAGTGTATGATGTGGGTCAGTTAGCTGGTTGCTTGGATGCTTGGTTGCTGGCTTGCTTACTTGGTTGCTTGCTTGCTCGCTTGCTTGCTTGCTTGCTTGGTTACTTGGTTGGTCGGTTGGTTGGTTGGATGGTTCATTTGTGTTAGTCTGTTTAATTGCTTTCTCCTTTTGAGAACGGCTTGTAGGTCTTATTGGCACTGAATTCCCTGATGGAATGAGCGTGTGGTAAACTTCTGCGGACCAGCAGTTTAGCAGTAGCTAGTCTTGAAAAGAAGCAGCTTTCACACGTGCCAAGTCGCTTTTGGATGATAGAGTTTACGGCACCGACCGACATCTGTTAAATCCCATCCATGAGACTCTTGTCTTAACTCCTCTCATCTTACTCATCCATGCATATATCCATCCGCTTTAGATCGTGCACAGTGTGGTCTCGAAACTTAGCCACTGTGGTGTGGCGTATGTGGACTAATATGCTCACAGTGACACCTCCTTGATGAAATGGAAACTGAAACTGACCAGAACGTTTTTGAGGCATCTCCCCGGGTCTCGTTGTCGCTGATGCATCATTTTTCCAGATTGCTGAGCCATTACACCATACTGTGCCCTGTTTAGACGCAATTCAAATCACATGTTCACTTTTATAGACTTCTAGCAACTATATGCTTTATCAAAATTGTATGGTATACTCTTTTATCAGAACCAAAAGCAATAGTCCTCCAAAGGGAAGAAACATAGTATAAAATCACAATGCCACTCTTCTTATATTTCGGCCACGTGGCACATACAAGAAAAGATGGACATCACATAGTTGTATTGTTTTTTTCTCTTGAAAAGGCCACGTGGCCGAAATATAAGAAGAGTGGCATTGTGATTTTATATACTCTTTTACTTTGGAAGAGTTCATTGCCATTAACAGCAATGACATCAGTATCCTTCGGCTCAATGCTTTATTTCCGTTTT
>JADBJO010004593.1:132500-142092 GCA_016801955.1 Conus betulinus
TGTGTGTGTGTGTGTTCGTTCGTCCTTCTGTTTAATGTCTGTTCACTTTGAGTGATATTAGACGTGAATGAAAGAAGAGAGTGATTGACTGACTGAATGATTAAATGAATAAGCCTATGTGTTGTGTAAGCATGAATGTAGGCCTTTGTATGTAAGTGTGTACGTGTATGTATCTGTATATGTGTCTAAACTGAACAAAAAAGATCAATAATCTTAAATACAAGATTTAGTGGGAAAAAAAAATAGCATATAGCAAGATAACAAAAATCCTTCACTACCTTAAATGAAATTGGTTAGCTCAAAACTATCAAAATAAAACCCCCACCGGACTTTGCATTAAGTATTCAGCAATTTCGATCAGCAGAGAATGATTCGAAAGTAGATCTTGCAAGGTTTGTTTTTTGTTTTGTTTTTGTTTTTTTTTTTTTTCAGAGAAAAGTATTGGATCGTAATGATGTTGGTAAGGAAGGATTCAGCTTGTGACAATCGAACACAATGTGGTTCAGTGTTATCTCTTTAGCACAATTACAGTAAGTATTCTTACTAAACTTTGTTTTCAAAGCATTTAGCTTTAATCGAATTATAAGGGAAGATATTTGTCTGGAAAAATCAAATGGAAGATAAGTCATTTTTCTTAATACAAGGTCTATTGGAAAAGCTTCCCGCTGTTTGGATGAAATCTCGGTAGACGTATCAACATTTGTTTGAGCTCTCTTCCGTGCAGTCGATTCAAGGGTACGATAAACATTCTACTACTGACGGTTTTATTTTCAACTCAGAAAATGACCCTGCTTTTTTAGCACCTTTTTCGCAGCCCTATCAGCCAATTCATTTCCAAGTATACCAAGTATATGAGAGAAAATGGTCTGTCCTTGTCCACTGAAAAAAACAAATATGATGTTGTTTAATGCAGGAAGCAATCCAGAAAATTTACCAGTCTTCAAACTTCTAGGGGAACCTTTAGAATATAAACAAAGTATCAATTTTTTAGGACTTTTCATTACTCCATAATGATCTTGGATATATTCACTTTGAATATATATTAACAAAGGCTAGGAAAAGTCTGAATTTACTAAAGATCATAAGCAGACTACCCTGGGGAATGGATTCAAAAACTCTACTTCATCTTTCTATTGCTCTTATTAGATCAAAACTTACATATGGTTAAGAAGTGTACTTTAGCACTCCAAAATTTCTTCTAAAAAGTTACAAAGTTTGACTTGCAAAGCCATTAAATTTGCTCTCGGTATCCCTATTCACGCCTCAAACGCAAAGACATATAGAGAAGCTGGAATTTTGCCCTTGATGATTATCGCGAACTAGCTGCATCAAAATTTGTCATGAAATCGAGTGCTGGTGATAATTACATTCAAGAAGATTTAAAAATTAGATCGGACACTGAGTTTCCAAAAAGGGCAATTATGATTAAATTGCAAGAAACAATAGTTACATATACTTCCGATTTGATTAAAATGTTCAAAAATATATATTAAAGAAGTGGCTAAAAAACCATCTTCTTTATCTATTCCATCATGGGAGATACCAAAACCTATTCTTGATACTGGTTATTCTGATTTCAAAATAGGGGTAAATATTAATATCATCACAAATTTAGCAAAATCACATGTATACGAAAGATATCAAAATCATTTTCAGGTGTTTACTGATGGTTCTGTTTTAGATGACGGAAATGTTGGTGCAGCATTTGTTATTCCTTCCCTTAAAACTCAAAGATCGTTCTTTCTGGGTAGCAATTTATCTATATTCACAACCGAATTAGTAGCTATAATGATGGCAATGGATTTTCTGACAGATCTTCCCATTAACATCGCTCAGGTAGTTTTCTTTGTAGATTCAAAATCAGTCCTACTGCCCTTGACTCCTCTAATATATTGACACGAGCGACCCTGTGTTTGAAATTAAATATCTTTTATACTGTCTGGTGTCTAAAGGCATTATATAGAATTTTGCTGGATTCCTTCGCATACTGGTGTGTGTGTGTGTGTGTGTGTGTGTGTGTGTGTGTGTGTGTGTGTGTGTGTGTGTGTGTGTGTGTGTGTGTGTGTGTGTGCGTGCGCGGAGGCATGTGTGCGTGTGTGTGTGTGAGTGTGTGTGTGTGTGTGTGTGTGTGTGTGTGTGTGTGTGTGTGTGTGTGTGTGTGTGTGTGTAATCTGTGGGTTTGTGTGAGTACACGTACCTGCATATCAGTGTGTATGTGTGTGTGTCTTTATATGTGAGTGTGTGCGCATGTGCGTGTCTGTGTGTGCATTTGTGCGCTTATGTGTATGCGTGTGTGCGTGCGCGTGTGTCGGTGTGGACGTGCACATGCACGCATGTGTATATGTGTGTGGGTAAGAGCGAGCGAACGTTCGCGCACACGTTCATACGTGTGTGTGCGTGTGTGTGTGTGTGTGTGTGTGTGTGTGTGTGTGTGTGTGTGTGTGTGTGTGTGTGTGTGTGTTTGTGCGTGTGTGTGAGCATGCGCTTGTGTGTGTGTGTGTGTGTGTGTGTGTGTGTGTGTGTGTGTGTGTGTGTGTGTGTGTGTGTGTTGTGACTGCGTGGGTGAATGTTCAGAAGATGATTTAGGAACGAGAACAAGACCATCAAATACAGCAGATAAGTGCGCACGCACACTCGCACGCACACACACACACACATACACATAAGAATAAGAACAACAACTCCCCCCCCCCCCCCCTCAAACACACCCCCTGCACACACGCACACACACACACACACACACACACACACACACACACACACACACACACACACACACACACATACACTCACTCACTTTCTCTCCCCCCCCCCCCCCCCACACGCAAACCACAACGCTTGCACACCTCATGATGTGCATGGACACTGTAGCTAACATGCTGGCATCACCCCACTGATGAACACACACCAGCGCACACACGTCTACGGTTTACGCTGGGGACCCTGAGAGATTCTAAGTCTTATATCAGTTGACGTGTGTTTCATCGTTTGTGTCTGTTATTGGAAAAGCCCAGTATGAGTTTTGCCCCAATCTCTAGGAGTCTTTGCGATGTTGGCCTTGAAATGATTCCAATGTTTGGTTTGTTTGGTGATGTTTCTTGCTCTTCCTTAAGTCTGGATGTGCGGCCATTCCTCTCTTGATGTTTAGATCTGAAAGATGGCCTATGGTATAGTGGCTTTGCTCTTGTTTGCTTTAGTCTTCAGATTTCTTATCACATCAGATCGGCCAAGCAAGCAGTAATCCAGTTCTTATTGTTGCTTTGCCAGCCAGTGTGTCTGCTCTCTCGGTTCCCTTTCACTCCAGCATATCCAGGGCAGTACATCCATATGAGTCTGTTGTCGTTCCAATGGAAGGCTGTGCATCAGTTCATTCCAAGCAGGGCTTCCCATTCCACTTTTCACTTTCTGAAGTAGGTTCATGGAGTCGGTCGGTATCATGGCTTGTTGAGTTTGAAACTGGCTTATGGATGTAAGCCAATGGAGTGCTTGTGTCACTGCTTCCAGCTCCATTGTTAGACTTCAAGTTGTTAAACTGTGCGCACCATTGTCTTCCTGAATAGTTCGGCCATTATGCTTCACTGTGTATCCCCAGCCAGACTTACCTTTGGTGACAGAACAGTCATTGTATATTTAATATCATCTTTTGTGTAAAGGTCTTCTACCAGCATCTGAATTTCTGCGTTGGTTTTGCCTTCTGGCCATTCTCGACAATGTCTTCCAAGTTCTGGAGCGATGGCAGTTTGATAGAGGTGCTTCAAGTTGTCTGGATATTTCTCCCATTCCTTGGTTTCTTTGAGTTCTGCTAACTGGCACACAAGCTGTATACTGTCTTCTGCCTGTCCATCCATGATTTTCCACGTCCTAGCCGAGTGCCTTTTGTTTCCTTGACCGCCGCATGAAGTGGGTTTGGGGGATTTTCAAGGGCTCTGAAATATGCCTTCACCTGTTCCAGCTTGTGTCTTGTCTGCATTGAAGGAAGGTCGAGCAGGTATCACATAGTTCCAACTGGTGTGTCCTTTGTGGTTCCCAGGATCAATCTCATTGCTTCATGTTGAATTCTTTCTAATTTGAGAAGGTTGCTGTCGGACAATGTTGTAAGCTCTAATCCATAATCTATCACCTTGAGTGCAAGTGCGTGATACAGTCGGTAGAGATGGCACTATTCAATGCCTTTAGCTGCCATTGCTTTCATGGCAGATAAGTCTTTTTTTTGCATTTAAAAACAATATGCTTTGTAAAGGTTAGCATTCTGTCAAAACCTGCACCCAAACAGCGTAAGTTGTTAGTTGGTTCAACTGGTATTCCACTGAAGGAAACTGGTGAGGGTACACTTAGAGATGAAATGAAAATGAAAAAGAAAATGAACGAATTATGTCAAACAACGAAAACTAAGAAGAAAAGGAAACGAGTGGGAGGGTTTATAAACATGGCGATTTTTT
This sequence comes from Conus betulinus, assembly GCA_016801955.1. Classification (NCBI taxonomy): domain Eukaryota; kingdom Metazoa; phylum Mollusca; class Gastropoda; order Neogastropoda; family Conidae; genus Conus; species Conus betulinus. Next base: position 136,940 of record JADBJO010004593.1, read on the forward strand.
TTCCTTTTTCTTTTTTTTTTTTTTTTTTTTTTTTTTTTTTTTTTAGGTCCAAACAAACAGATACGTTATCGGACGAAATTAAATGAAATAACGAAAAGGAGAAGGGAGAAAGGAGAGAGGTAAACAGTGGAAGAAGGATATATGGGGCGGTAAGAAAAAAAGAGATCTGACTGTAATTAGAAAAGATGAGATGGAATAAAGTGCTCTCTCTCTCTCTCTCTCTCTCTCTCTCCTCTCTCTCTCTCTCTCTCTCTCTCTCTCTCTCTCTCTCTCTGTGTCTCTCTCTCTCTGTCTGTCTATCTGTCTGTCTGTCTGTTGTCTGTCTGTCTGTCTGTCTGTCTCTCTCTCTCTCTCTCTCTCTCTCTCTCTCTCTCTCTCTCTCTCTCTCTCTCTCCGTTTTCCTGCTCATATACAAACTAACAACCTCACTTTTGGGCTTTGTTTTGTATGGTACCCATAGCATGCAATGTTTCATTAAAGTGTCAGACAGGTGGGCTACTCTCACAGGTCTCCTTTTTTTTTTCTCTCAGACACGCACATCTGTCTGAGCCACTTCCGATCACATATGCTTTTGGGGTTTCTGGACGGAATGATTCTACACACCAAACCAAATGAACAAGTGATGTGATGGACAAAATCCATGTCACAGTAGTCTGGCATTGAAGTGGTCCACTAAGTGTTGCTGAGCGATGGTTTTTCGTGTACACTGGAACATCAAGCAACCAGGCACAGGCTGGGTGGAATGGTATTGATTCTTGGGAGGAAACAGTCTGTGGAAAATACTCTCTCTCTCTCTCTCTCTCTCTCTCTCTCTCCTCTCTCTCTCTCTCTCTCTCTCTCTCTCTCTCTCTCTCTCGCTCTCTCTCTCGCTCTCTCTCTCTTAAGATTTTATGACTTTCACTGTCTAAAGATATTTTAGTGCAGAGGAAAGAGTTAGGGTATCAGCTTTACTTAACACACCCCCCCCCCCCCCCCCCCCCCCCCCCTCTCTCTCCCCCCTCCCCCCCCCCCCCCCCCTCACCACTATCTCCCCCCCCTCTCCCCCCCCCCCTCTCATCCTCTCCCCCCCCCCCCCCCCCTCTCCTCTACTCCTCAACTTTATCTCAATTTACCTCAGCACAAAAGAGTTAGGTATCACCCCCCCTTTACTTCTCCCTCCGCTCCTCTCTCTTAAGATTTTATGACTTTCCTGTCTAAAGATACCCCCCCCCCCCCCCCCCCCCCCCATCTTTTACTTTACCCCAACAAACCCCCCCCCCCCCCCCAACCATCCGCAATTTTTTTACCCCTCCACCTCACTCAGCTCACTTCTTTCCCTTTCCGAATTATCAGATATCATTGGATTGATTAAATCTGATATAGGCCAATGTCTTCATTGGTCTTCTTTTGTGATGGAAATAATCCCCATCGCATCAAACAAATTTGTGACAAATATATGATGAAAAGTACTGAGTTTGAAGCTGCTTTAAACAGGGTGCAAAACTTGTGCCAGCAATCTCTTTCTCTTAAGTTTGGCTTGTCTAGAGCCAGAATGGATTCAATGTCTGGTTTCACAGTGATGTTAGGTGAAACGTTTATTTACGAGTCGAAGGTGCAAATTTAGGGAAACTGATGAAGACGTGGGAAACAGATAAATCAGATATGACGTCTCATTCCAATTTATCGTCACAGGTACCTTCAACTTATATTCCATTTATTCAAACATGAATAGTTTCTTTGAGCATGTTCAACTGGTGTTTTTTTTTTTTTTTTTCCTATTCTGTATATTTGGTATTGTCAGGTTATGCTCGTCTCAATGATTATGGATTGCAAACTGAAGATCGGGTAATTGAGGACAAAGACAAGAATCAGCCTCTGTGGCAAAGTGGTTTACCGTCTCGGACGCCCCGCTTGGAGGTTGTGGGTTCGATTCCAATCAAAGCTATTTGTTTGTGGAGTTTTCGTGCCCCAACCAGCTCCCACCTACAGCTGAGTTTGATAAGGGCTCAAGTGGGAAGACTGGCACCACGCAGTCGAGTTTCATCCACTTAATGGATGTGTTCCTGAGAGTGTTACTCACATGTTTTGATTAACACTGCAGGTGTCGGTATCTTTTGGGCCTGGCTGTCACTGGAATACATTATGGAAGTAAGTATAGAGTACATCCATGTCATGCAGTCCTAGACGAGAACGGAAATCCGTAGCATTATCTCCATTATCCTTATGCTCATCGATCAACATTTTAAAAAAAGGCTCAAATCCTGTGGCCCTTAATGCCTTGTCCTCATGGTAACCTTAGTTTCCGTTGACTCTCCACGTCTATGGCCCTGGTTTAATTCTGTCAGGGTCACCGGTATCAGCCAATTCGAGGGGAATGTGGCGGGTCGGGTTGGGCTGTGGCTGTGGACGAAGAGTCGGACTGAGCAGGGTACAAAGCCACTGACGTGGCACAGAATACTGACAGAAAAATAAATGAATGAATAAATGAATGAATACATATATAAATGAATCAATAAATGAATAAATAGATATGTATAAAATGAAATAAAAACCAAGGGATGGTGAGACCGCCTAATCACTAGACGATCTGGGTACATGAACTCAAAGTTTGTTCACTTGAGAATAGCGTGTGGATCTTGGGTGCCCTGGAAAAAATTCGGTTGCTTAATTCTGGATTGCAACACACAGCGGGCAATACGTTTGCACATTACTGTGGGCAGAAGTAATCTTTCACTGGTGCCAATTCCCCTCGGATGATTTACCAACTTACGTTATTGTTTATAAAGCTGACATCTGCCAAGGAGCGTTCAGAAACTGCAAAATGGATATGGATTGTACCCCTGAATTCCTGCTTTGTTCTCTGTTAAATCTCATCTAAGGACACACTAAAGAGAGAAAGACAAGAAGATGACGACCAAAATAAGGAACGAAAAACAGACAAATTGGCATTTTTTTTTTAATGGGTCCTTAAAGGTCCAGTTTCTATGTTGTAATAAAGATGGTGTTTTTTTGTCTCTCCAAATAAAAGAACACACCCCAGTTCCCTCCCCTTCGTACTTTCCTCACTCACACGCCATTCACTCCACCCCACTCTGTCCCCTTGTCCCTCCACTACTCTCTCTCTCTCTCTCTCTCCTCTCTCTCTCTCTCTCTCTCTCTCTCTCTCTCTCTCTCTCTCTCTCTCTCTCTCTTAGTTCTTAATTAATATTCATTGAGGCACCGTAAACTTCTTCTTCTTCTTCTTCTTCTTCTTCTTCTTGTCTCCCATTGGATGTTCATACTTCTAAAGAATCTCATCCCATATCTTTATCACGCAATATCAGACAGGTGGCAATCAATGCACGTGTAATTTCGTTTAATCTTTGCTCAAAGTAGAACAAGATCGGCCGAGAGTGTTTGACACTGTTTGAAAGAAAACACAGCAATCAACTTTTCCGACTGGGGAGGGAGAAAAGCACCAGGTTGTTTGGCAAAGCTGTTACGGGATGAAGAAGACAGTGTTCATTCCACCTCGTTATGGGGATAGAGCACAGTGGCAGCGCTCTGAACTCCGATGATCTCTCTCTCCTCTCATCTCGTCTCATCTCTCGCCCTAGCTCTCTTCTCTCTCTCCCTCTCTTCTCTCTCTATCCCTCAGTTCCTCCTCGATGGGCATCTTTCTTCTCCCTCATACGCTCCTCTCTCTCCGCGATTGTATCCTCTCTCTCTTCTCCCTCTCTCTCTCCCTCACTCTCTCTCTCTCTCTTCTCGCATCTGTACTCCTCTCTCCTCTCTCTCCTCTCTCTCTCCATCTCTCTCCTCTCGCTCTCTTCAATCTCTCCTCTCTCCCTCCCTTCCCTTCTTCTTCCTCTCTTTCTTCTCCCTCCCTTCCCCTCTCTCTCTCTTCTCCCTCCATCTCCTCTCTCTCTCTCTCTCTCTCTCTCTCTCTCTCTCTCTCTCTCTCTCCATGTGTCACCCTGACACCACTGTCTCTCTCCCTTGATGTGTGCTCCTTCATATACGTGTCCAGCAGCGGCAGATTTCGGGGCATCTCCTGTCTGTCTCTTCTTGGTGTCTGTTATCTTCCTGACACCAGCACTTGCTAGTGTCTTGTCCAGTCTCCTTGTTTGCCTACTCTTACGGCTTTACCCTTCCAACCGGTGTTACCTCCTCCACCCTGTCATATATGCATCGGCACTCCTTCCCTCTACTGTTTAATCCCTCTATCGCCAGGCTGAATGTCTGCAGGCAGGTTTAAAAAAAAAAAACTCAAGATAACAGATATGGGTGACCAGGCTGTGCAAACGAATGCGCGAACAATTATAGCAATATAAACAGAGCACATTAAGCGTCTTCGTCGTCGTCGGTCGATGTTATTAGTTGCATCAGATCTTCAGTCCTGTGTGCTGTGATGAATCCCACAGTCTTCAGAGGTCTTGGCGGCTGCCCCAGAGCTGCATTTGGAACTGTACCCATTGGCCAAGTTTGACGCCAAACAACATCAGGGGCTGCACAGTTTTGGAGAATGTATTCTGGGGTCTGAATTCCAATAACACATTGGCATTTATACTGTGTAGGCAATTTAGTGATGTTCTTTAGCTGCTGTTCGCTTCTGTTCAAAAAACACTTTCAAATTTTTGTAAAGGATGTAGAATGATGTTGTATTTGGAAACTTGTCATATCTCACTCTGTGTTATACATGTAGAGTGATGTGTATTTGAAAACTTGTCATATTCTCATTCTGTGTTTTTACATGTAGAGTGATGTTGTATTGGAAACTTGTCATATTCATTCTGTGTTATACATGTAGAGTGATGGTGTATATTTGGAAACTTGTCATAATTCATTCTGTGTTTATACATGTAAATTGATGTATTTGGAAACGTGTTATATTTCATTCTGTGTTATACATGTAAAGTGATGTTGTATTTGGAAACTTGTCATATTTCATTCTGTGTTACACATGCATTCACACATCTGCCACCACCTGCCGTTGTGACTGTCTTCAAACCGCTCCCTTGTACTATTCTGTTGTGACTGTCTTCAAACCGCTCCCTGTACTATTCTGTTGTGACTGTTTTCAAACTACTCCCTGTACTATTCTGTTGTGACTGTTTTTCAAACTACTCCCTGTACTATTCTGCACACTCTGCGTTAGATCCGTCTACTTTCCTGATTGCCAAATTTAAACACTC
>JADBJO010004593.1:144666-157166 GCA_016801955.1 Conus betulinus
TCGTTTGTGGACAAGTATTTGCTGTTAATGGCTGCAGTATTAGAAGTCCTTCGGCTAATGTTTCACCTTATTATGTTCAAAGGTGCACACAAGCCTATATTATTTGTGATCATGCGTGAACCACGTAAAAAACCTCTGAAAGCTTGTCGCTAAACGTGTTGAAAGAAGTACTTTATCAAACAGATGGGTATTGTGAATGCCAAACATTGGCAGAAAGTTCAATCCAGAAAAAAAAAAAAAAAAAAACTCAATAATGAAGCTACTTCTGTCACACAAAATTGCTGAAAGCCTTAATCCTGCATAATCGACACCCTAGAGTGCAAGATCGAACATTATGAGATGGAAACGTGTTGCAACGCAAGCCAGTATCCCTATGATCAATTGCAGAGTCTGTGCTAAAAGTTTGAACTGATATTGGCCAGGGAACAAAAGAAAGAAAAAGAAGGGCATCTAGGGTTGTTTGGCATATGCTATTTGAAACGTAACCCATCTTATACCACCGCACCCCCTGAGGGTGCACCGTTTAAAATGATGTGGGTCAAGCATATGCGGGGAAGTAGTAACACGGATTTTTGTGCACCACAGTCCTGAAAGTAGATGCCTACCTTTACAAGGTAATGGCAAAGTGTGGCCCTCTGTTGTGCTTTTGTGCAACGACTTTCAAATGAGCAAACATAACGAAATTGCGGCGACACAATTCAGGATAAAGCAATGGATAATATGTTTCAGTCACAGCTAACTTTCCTTCCTATTCCAGATTCTGCATCAAAATAGTGTGCTAAACGAAATAGAAGCACTAGATTTATCAGAAAATGTTTTATACCATTTTTGATGAAATAGTACTGCACCCTACCAGGATGCATTGGTAGCAGGTGGCCCCAGTGTTCCCAAATACACATGCACCCTGTAGGGGTGCAACGGGAACGAGAGAGACCAAATTTCCTCTTGAACATAATGCTTGTTTACTCATAAAAACAACACTGCTCAATGTTTGTTTTTTTTTATCCTACAGTTGTATACAGTGACCTTGAAGAAGTGTGTGTGTGTGTGTGTGTGTGTGTGTGTAATTGTGTGTGTGTGTGTGTGTGTGTGTGTGTGTGGTGTGTGGTGTGTGTGTGTGTGTGTGTGTTGTGTGCGATTTATGGTGAGCAAATAAGGAGCAAAGAGAGGGAGAGGGAGAATAATATTCATTATCATAAGTTAACATTTACTTTGTCCCTGCTTCACCTGTCCCTACTCAACCTGTCCATGTCCCCCCACCCTCACCATTCCCTACCCCCACCTGTCCCTGCCCCACTTGTCCCTGCCCCACCTCTCCCTGCCACACCTGTCCCTGCCCCCCCACCCCACACCTGTCCCTGCTCCCCACCCCCACACCTGCCCCCCCACCTGTCCCTGCCCCACCTGTCCCTGCATCACCAGTCCCTGCCCCGCCTCTCCACGCCCCCACTTGTCCTTGCCCTACCTGTCTTTGCCCCACCTGTCCTTGCCCCACCTGCCCCTGCCCCAACTCTCCCTGCCCAACTGTGCCTGCTCCCCCTCCCCCCACCTCTCCCTTCCAACCTGTCCTGCCCCACTTCTCTCTGCCCCCCTCCCCACCTTTCCCTGCCCTACCTCTCCATGCCCCACCTTTCCCTGCCCCACCTCTCTCTGCCCCACCTGTCTCTGGCTCACCTGCTCCTGCACCCCCTCCACACCTGTCCCTACCCCCCCCACCGTTCCTGCCCCCTACCTGTCCCTGCCCCCCCCCCCCCACTGGTTTCTGCCCCCCACCTGTTCCTACCCCCCCTCCCCACTTGTTCCTGCCCCCACCTGTTCCTTCCCCCACCTGTTCCTGCCCCCCACATGTTCCTGCCCCTCCACCTGTTCCTGTTCCCCCACCTGTTCCTGCCCCTCACCTGTTCTTGCCCCCTACCTGTTCCTGCTCCTACCACCACCTGTTCCTGCCCTCCACCTGTTGTTGCCCCCTACCTGTTCCTGCTCCCACCACCTGTTCCTGCCCCCACCTGTTCCTGCCCCTCCACCTGTTCCTGCTCCCACCACCTGTTCCTGCCCCTCCCTGTTCCTGCCCCTCCACCTGTTCCTGCCCCCTACATGTTCCTGCTCCCTACCTGTTCCTGCCCCTCCACCTGTTCCTGCCCCCTACCTGTCCCTGCTCTACCTGTTCCTGCCCCCACCTGTTGTTGCCCCCTACCTGTTCCTGCTCCCACCTGTTCCTGCTCCCACCTGTTCCTGCTCCCACCTGTTCCTGCTCCCACTTGTTCCTGCCCCACCTGTTCCTGCCATCTACTTGTTCCTGCCCCCCACCTGTACCTGCCCCCTACTTGTTCCTGCCCCCTACCTGTTCTTGCCCCCAACTTGTTCCTGCTCCCCATTTGTTCCTGCCCCCACCTGTCCCTGGGTCCCCGTCCTGTTCCAGCCCCACCTTTTACTGCTCCCCCCATCTGTTCCTGTCCCCCAACTGTTCCTGTTCCCCACCTGCCTCCTGCGCCATCTGTTCCTGTCCCCGCCCCCTCCCCCCACCTGTTCCTGCTCCCCACCTGTTTCTTCCCCCACCCACCCCTCAAGTGTTCCTGACGCACCTGTTCCTTCCCAGCCTGTTTTTTGGCTCACATACTCCAATTTATTTGATGAAAAAGAAAATGGAAAGAGAAGATGAGTTTTGCAAGGTACGTGTGTGAAAGTATAGTCTCTCTCACTGCCAGTGCATCTCTGGAGGGTGCAGTCCAAAAAAAAATTACTGGTGTCATTCGCTCCCACTGCACCCTACAAGGGTGCACCTCTTAATTTCTAAAACAAAAACAAAATGTAGAAAAATTTTTCCTGAATCATTTCAATTTGACCACTTTGGAGTGAGGAATCACAGTAAAATAAAAACTGGCACACAAATTTGATACCTCGGGAAGATATGGGTTTATGGCCTTTAAAATTGTTTACGTTTCTTTTGTATCGAGATCAGCTGAACACATTCTTTAACTCAAAATCCATCTTGCCCTAGCTACCTCTCTGTCTCTCCCTTTAACCTTGTCTCTCTGTCTCTGTCTCCTCTCTCTCTCTCTGTCTCCTCTCTCTCTCTCTCTCCTCTTCTCTTTCTCTCTCTCTCTCTCTCTCTCTTCCTCTCTCTGTCTCTCTCTCTCTCTTAGCCTGCAGCCGTACTTTCCAAAACTGGGAATCCCCCCCCCCCCCCTCCACAGCACTCAAAGCTGAAGAAGGATGTCAGGGAGGAGGGAATCAATCACACAGGGATCTGATCGTGGGTGTACACAGTGTTAGTCCTGTCCCTCCAAAAGTGTTTCAAATAGCAGACTGGTACTGTCTGTCCCTCCAAAATTATTTCAAATAGCAGACTGGTACTGTGCTGTGGAAGGCAAGGATAGTGGCCCTTGGATGGGGATCGCGGGAAGAAGTTATGGGAAAGGACTGGTGACAGGCGAGGGGACATAGGTACACGGGAGTGATCAATATTACAGCAGCTTACAGTCTAGTCGTTTGTCTGCTTTTTAGCTTGAGAAACTGTTGATGTACGTCACAAGTCACGGCAGACGAGGATTTATGAAATATAAGTGGTATATAAATGGTTACAGCTAATGCTGTAATGATCTTGACTACTTAACTGTTTACATCTCTTCCTCAAATATTTGGTCACAACCCAGTAAACGTAATTGCATTAGTGTTAAACAAACGAAATAGAAGCAGTATTTTGCTGAAACCAAAGCAGCATACACACGAAGAGAAAAAAAAAACACAGTGTACAGCAATGCGGATATATCATAATATACTTATTAGATTAGTGAATCCTGATTATCTTGCTAATTGTTATCAGAAAAATATTGCTTTTCTGTTTGTAACGTCTGCATGAGATGATTGTGTAAAGAATTCACTTCTCTCTTTCGCGCTGTATTTAAATTTATATAATCTGTGTTACTTTTTCATCTCGTTTTATTTCTTCATTTGTATTTCAACAAGTGCAAGATGATAGCGATTGATAATGGAGTCTGAAATGTTAACTTTGTGGTTTGCTTTTAAAAGTTCCTTTCCGAAGAAAATTTTTAAAAAGTGTCTTTTTGGAGGAGAGAGTTGGGGTGATGTGAAAAGAGGCAAGTTTGGCTGCTAAGACGATTGTGCAGTTAGAATGCACCTGGATTTCCATCTGTTTTGCTAGGACAGTATTCATGCGCAAGCTAATAACCTAAGAAAACAGCACATGAACATTCCATTCTAAAGGAGAGGAAGGAAGGGGGAACGGGTTCAGTTAGAACCAAATGATGGAAAATCTGCCTGCTGAAGCTTGTAGGGTGGAGAAGCAAACAGCCCGCATGGTTGCCTGTCTTTGGCACTATGAAAACACTCACATGTTTATTGTTTCCACCCCCGTCAAAGACCTTAGTATTGACATGTATATTGTTTCCACCTCTGTCAATGACCTAGTATTGGCATGGATATTGTTTCCACCTCTGTCAATGACCTTAGTATTGGCATGGATATTGTTTCCACCTCCGTCAATGACCTTAGTATTGACATGTATATTGTTTCCACCTGTATCAGCCTCTGTGGGATGTATTTGTTAACTAGTCCGTCGTTCAGCAAGATTATGCAAAAAAAAAAAAAAAACCAAGCTATTTGACCAGTTTGAAAACAAAACTGGGTTTAAAATGGAATCAAGTCAATCGTCAAATACCTTTTGTTCATACACATATATAGACACACACACACACACACACACACACACACACACACACACACACACAACACACACACATATATATATATATATATATATATATAGAGAGAGAGAGAGAGAGAGAGAGATAGATAGATAGATAGATATAGATAGATAGATAGATAGATATAGATGTGTGTGTGTGTGTGTGTGTGTGTGTGTGTGTGTGTGTGTGTGTGTGTGTGTGTGTGTGTGTGTGTGTGTGTGTGTGTGTGTGTGTGTGTGTGTGTTGTGTGTATGTGTGTGTGTTCACACATGTGTTTAGCAGCAGCCCATCATCGGAATAGTCTGTCTCCCTAGCAGACCGTGTTTCTCAGGAGTGTCAACAAGTTCGATCAACTGCCAAGGAATCTTCTCTTCCTGATACAAACATTTGCCTGTGTCTCGTCTAATCTCTTCACCCCCCCTCCTCACCCTACCTCCCCCCCCCCCCCCCCCCCCCCCCCATTCCTCACCACTCTGCGTATTTCCACCAATCTGACCACCTCCTTCGGTCACATGTTCACACGGGTTAAAGATCGGCACACCCCACTTCCTTTGTTGTCAAGCTGCAAGAAGTTGAGGAGCCTCAAGTGGGGGTGAAGAATCAGATGACATGCAGGCCGAATGTCACGTGAATGAAACACACAGTCATGACACTACAGAAGCTAGCATGTTGACTTGGAGGTTTTCCACAGGCCTGATAAACAAAACAAAGATTGAAGAATAATATAAAGGAATTAGTGAAATACAAATGAAATGTGGTTCCATGAGGAAAATGGAACGTGAAAAATGGGGATAGGAGGTGGGATGGCATGTTCAGATAAAGAGGAGGTATACAGAAGCATCGTGTATACACTTTACTAGCAGACAGAATCTTATAAGGCTGTCAGACCTACGTGGCTTGACACTGGAGAATCCGAAAAGTGCATTGCCAACATGTGATGCTAACTTAAAGAAATGGACAAAACATCACATTGCTGTTTTATCTTTAAGAATTTACTATAAGTGATGAATGCATCCTTCGTTGCCTGAACAGATTCCAAAAACACATAAATAAATAACATTCACCTCACATAAACCTTTTTGGAAGATCATTGTATTTTCATACTCAGTTTTCAAATGAAAGTCGTCGCTTATCATTCCCATTTCATAATTTACTATAGAAACGCAACTATTGTGGGACATTTTTGTGTCTTCCTACTTCGACAGGTAAATTGCGGCAGCTGCATCTTCAGACACAATTTAGTAGCTGAAACGGTAGACTCTATCTTGTCTTTCAAATTTCTTTCTTAATCTTGCTTTTTCATAAAATAAACGTGTGTGTTGCTGGAGTCTAGTAGTCGTTGTTTCTTAACTCTAGTCTAATGTCAGTCTGGCCAATGAACTACGGCATATATGTACATAATTCATAGAAGCAGGTATAATTCTTAAGCTATTATTTCTTACATTTTGGTGTAACTGTAAAATACGGTCAATCTTTTTCAAATTGGCTGTGAATAAAATAAAAATGATGATAACAATAGATTTTCTGTGTATGGAACGACCCTGAAACAGGAACGTAAGCATTGTTTTTTTTTGTAGCATTTGAAAAAAACAAACTCATCATCTTTCTTTTTACGTGTTTCTCTTTCTTGTGTAATTAAAGCAGTTTTTTTAAAGCCTTGCTCACCACGGCAAAATTGTTGTACTGGACAATGAAATCTGAAATTTCAGATCTGTGTTTTTTAAAAGGTCATTTCTGAAGAAACGAAAACTAAACATTGCCCTCCCCAGCGGAAAATAATTTTTTTTTAAAAAAAGTACAATTTTGAGGATAAAATGGTTGGTAAATTTAGAAATAAGTAAAAACAAGAATAAAGAATTCATAATGTTGGTGGCTCGATTTAGTGGTAAATTTCTAAAGGAATAATGAATAGGTCTTGACTAGAACAACGAGATCAACAAAACTAAACAAACAGGTTCATAGTTAACGAATTGAATGTTTGGTACAGGTCCGGATTATAAACCTGATTTAGTGTACAAGTTGTTTTAACCTTGCCTGAAGTCTGCGACCTCGCAAATGCTCTTGTGACTGTTTGTTTGTATGTTTATTTATTTACTTTGTTTCTCTGTTGTTGTTTTTTTCGTTTTATTTGTTTTGTTTTGATACTTAGTTATTAAAGTGATTTTCGTTCTGTGCAAAATGTCATATAACAGCAAACAAACATTGGGCAGAGATGGTAGAGAAACATATGAATAACAAAGCAATTCATGGGACGAATAGTTAAAAAAAATATATACAGATATGAGAATACGTAAATGACATAATGCAACAATGTGCATATATGTTTTCAACTGGTAGACTGGTGTTCTTTTTCTTTATATGTCACAATACAATTCAATAAGACAAAACGAGTTGATTTCATGTAGAGATCCACAGTGCTGATGGCGACAGGTGAATGATATAGCAGGAAGAACAACAGGGAACAGACATGGAAACGAAGAGAGAGAGAGAGAGAGAGAGAGAGAGAGAGAGAGAGAGAGAGAGAGAGAGAGAGAACTCTGAAAAATGGTAGTGAATAGGCCATAGACCCATGTCAATGGGAGTGTTTACAAACAGAGCAGAGAAAGAAAAGAGCAGGGAGGCAGGCCTTCTGTCCTGATAGACTTGACAAAGTTAAGGAAACTAGAGAGAGAGAGAGAGAGAGAGAGAGAGAGAGGCAGAAACAGACAGACAGAGACAGACAGACAGAGAGAAGGGTAAGAAAAAGAGAGTGAGAGAGGGGGGGTATGACTGGGTGGAAGGATGGAGGGTGGTGCCACAGGGCGAAAGAAGGGAGGGAGGGAGGGGGCTAGGAAAAGGGGCACAACAGAAAACACACACGTGATATTTGCTCTGTAGCTATGTTGTCTCATGCTGTGGAGCCTTCATATCGCTCCCAGACATATCCTGTCCATTCCATTTCTTCCGTTGTCCTCAGAGGCAGTCTTAATAACATAACAGAGCCTGCGTATCGCTCCAAGACATCCGATCGCATTTGCTGTTAATGGACGTGGCTCTATCTTTATGATACCGATGACGCAAGAAGGTTATGGTCTAGAGAACTTCTCTGGTCAGAATATGTGGGGATGTTTTCCCAGGGTTCTTCTGTTTCCGTCTCTCCATCATGTCTCCTGATCTCTTACCCATATTGCCGTACTGGCTTCTCGATGCTTTGTGTTGTTAGAATTTGGTGCATGCAATTCTGAGGGAAGGCTGCATAATTGTTCTCATACTTTCTTGCGTTATGTTGTTATTGCTGTATCCTTTACATATGGTATTTCTATCCTTTGTAGACTTCTACAAGTACAACCTTTTGTAGTAATGGTGCCTATGCACTTTGATATTGGTAGAAGCAGCTGTTCGTGGTGGTCAAAATATCAGAACTCCTTTGCTTACGTTTTCGCAACTAATCTTCCTGTGATTTTGTGTGACCCACATGAAATCCTTTGGAAGGTCCGTCTTCAAACGTGTTGAAAAACGTACTATCTGAGTGTTTCATCAAAGCAGACGGGGAAAGTAGGTCCCCAAATCGGTAGAAAGATTTATACCGTTTCGTGACAGTTTCAAAGGAAGGCCGTTTCTATCAAATTGACAGGTTCACAGTGTTCAGGCAACTTTGGATTGATGCTGGCTAGGGGTTTGCTGAAGGAAAACAGAGCTAGATTTGCTAGGCATTCGGTTAATATGGAAGCTAACAGCTTCTTATCTTTTGAACTGTTTCTGACTGGAGCTCAGCTCAACACTTCCTAACTGAAAATATGTCCTGTCTGTCTGTCTGTCTGTCTGTCGTCTGTGTCTGTCTCTCTCTCTCTCTCTCTCTCTCTCTCTCTCTCTCTCTCTCTCTTTCTTTCTCTCTTTTCACACGCAAGCCGACGACCTAATTTCCAGGCTGTTCTTCTTAGTACCCTAGACACGCAACGTTCAACAGGAGTTCCAGACAGGAGGGACACTATCACGGCTCTTTCCTCTTCTTCCAAACACGCACATTCGTCTGGACCATGCATCTTCAAACATGAGTCAGGTATCCGGACTGAACTGTTTCACACTTTAAAACGAGACTGGCAGGCAATACGAGGGGCAAAATCAATATCAGAAGTGCCTGGTATTTAACTGTTGCACTAAATGGAGTTTAGCAGCTGTTTCTACCTTTTTCTGGAACACAGATCCAGGAGACGCGGAGCAGAGGGTATGAGTGGGGTGAAGCTGAGGGTATGGGTGGGGTGAAGCTGAAGGTATGGGTGGGGTGAAGCTGAAGGTATGGGTGGGGTGAAGCTGAAGGTATGGGTGGGGTGAAGCTGAGGGTATGGGTGGGGTGGAGCTGAGGGTATGGGGTGGGGTGGAGCTGAGGGTATGGGTGGGGTGAAGCTGAGGGTATGGGGGGTGGAGCAGAGGGTAATGGGTGGTGGGTGAAGCTGAGGGTATGGGTGGGGTGAAGCTGAGGGTATGGGTGGGGTGGAGCAGAGGGTATGGGTGGGGTGGAGCAGAGGGTATGGGTGGGGTGGAGCTGAGGGTATGGGTGGGGTGAAGCTGAGGGTATGGGTGGGATGAAGCTGAGGGTATGGGTGGGGTGGAGCAGAGGGTGTGGGTGAGGTGGAGTAGAGGGTATGGGTGGGGTGGAGCAAAGGGTATGGGTGGGATGAAGCAGAGGATTCTGGATGTTGACAGAAAAAAAAAAAAAAAAAAACTCTCGATGAAATCTGCGCTGCTTTCTAATTGTCAACATTTTTTAAGATATCAGTGCAGTGGAAATGTTTACATGTAAGTCATTCTTCACCTGACACACACCAACACCCCCACATCACCTACTTCAGTTCTTCCTGTCCTCTCATTAAAAGATATAAATTTACGTGAATGAAACTTACTGAAAGTCTATGTCACTGTCTAAGCAGGAGGGTTTTACGATGAAAAAGAAAACACTTCATAAGATCAACTAAGACACTACTAGCTAATGCCTTCATAATATATATTGTCAAGAGCACAGAATTTGAAACAGTGGATTGGAATTGATCAGCTAAACGTTTTCTATTTGGGAACGGTGTCAGGTCCTGGATGCCGTGAAAGTCCTGAACAAATGGACCTAAGTAATACACTATGGGGCCAAAACTATACCAGCGATAACTGATTAAAACTCAACTTTCACTGAAGCCAGACTACTGCTGGTTAACAGCCATCGCCAGTCCCATGATGTTGTTGATGATATGAGTAAAGCTGAGGTCAGCATTGGAATGCTTCCACATATCACCTATCATGGAGTCTTGAAGACTGCTGGGGCGCCACAGAAGACTTCGCAACCAGCTTCCTCCACTCCTCCCGGTTCTCAGACGCTCTTAGGCAGCTGCTGAGCGTGAGGTCAATCCATGCACTGATACTGTCCTCCCATCTCTTTCTCTGTCTTCCTCTCCTTTGGCCTCCTTGGAATGTTTAGAAACCGGAATATGGAAGCATCATTTATTTTGGATCTTCTGAAACCCCCGTGTACGCAGAGCCATCTGATTTGAGCGGAAAACAAGCAAAGCAAGTAGACAAGTGCAAAATAAGAAAAACGAAACGATGATAAGAAAAGTAGATATAGCGTCCATCTGTTCATAAGTGAAACACACCAACGTCTGCATCTTAAAAACATCACAAATGCTCTTTTCTCTCCTCCCCCACCCTCCCCCAAATGACACTTCACCCGACCTCTCGCCTGAACGACCCAACAGTCTCTACACATTTTCTACCTTTCTTTTCCACCTCAGTCTCTCCACCACCACCACCCTCAAGCACCTCTCTCTCTCTCTCTCTCTCTCTCTCTCTCTCGGGACTTCCCTTATCTGGCTGCCAGCATGTCGAACTTTCTTCAGCTCCGGTAAGATTTTGTCTGTTTTTACAAACTTCCAAGAAAGCCGGTTGAAGGTCTACCACCGAGTGTAGAAAAACAGGCTGAACGCTGTATTGCGGGATATAGTATTATCGTCTTTCAAAATCGAAGGTAGAGAAAATCAGGCTGTTGTCGTTCTTCGGCTGAAAACAATATCCGACCAGTCCCCTGCCATGAAAAGCCCCAGCGCAAACTGCTGTGCACAGGAGAAAATATGCATCACAAATCGACAGGACAGGAGATGGGCCAAGGAACACAGGAATCAAAAGGCGAGTGAACGTGTTTTTACCCCGTCCAGTCTGTTTCTACCACCCCCACCTAGTTTTGTTGTACAAAACCGACAACAGTGAAAACGAGAATGGAGTGTCATGTGCAGACGTCTGTCAGTTTTCTGACCATCCCCTCGTCTGTACCTCTGTCTGCACCAAGTGCACTGTCCGGCAATGGAACACGGCACATCGACTTGGCACAGTGTGACATAGACAGTGAAACAGTAAACTGTTCTCCCCAAATTAGAATTTTCATATGACACCGGTGTCGACAAACAAAAGTTTTAGTGATGAGTGTGTAGAGTTTTCTGAAGTAGGATGTGAACACATTCCGTCGGTAACTACAACACACACTTCCACACAACATGACCCTGAAGCCTTCGTTGCAGAAGGAAATCTGTGTATGGCAGACCGTGGTTGTGATGATAGCGATTGCTCTGATGTTGATGAGTCACCCGCAGCCCCTTCAGACAATGCAACAATAAGAGACATTGTGCTGTATTTAGAAGAAATGTCAAGGAAAATGGTGCCTTGAAAGGAAGAGGTGAAAGGCAGCGCAACACATAGCACAGGGGGTGAAAACGGAAAACTTGGCTCTCTTCACCGTGACAGCTGCACTCTCGCATCTGTTCGAATTGGGTGCTTTTTCCGTGATCCGGACTCCTCATCATGATGAACTTTCTTGTAGTCTTGGCAGTCATCTTTACTTCTGAGTTTTTGTTGATGCACTGTCCCATCCCCTCCGTCTCCCCTTGTGAAGGGCTTTGTAAAGCGTATACAATAAATCATTCATTCATTCATTCATTTTATTCATTCATTCTCTCTCCCTCCCTCTCTCTCTCTCTCTTTCTCTCTCTCTCTCTCTCTCTCTCTCTCTCTCTCTCTCTCTCTCTCTCTCTCTCTCTCTCTCTCTCTCTCTCTCAGTACGTACATTCTAAGTGGTCTGTATCTCTTCTTGATAGTTTTATCGTATCCTGACATTCAAGGATGCTCCGCTTCTTCTTCTTCCTCTTCCTCTTCTTCTTCTTCTTCTTCTTCTTCTTTTTCCTCTTCTTCTTCTTTCTCTCTCTCTCTCTCTCTCTCTCTCTCTCTCTCTATCTCTCTCTCTCTCTCTCTGTCTCTTCTTGACATCCCATACAAATTTCCTAAGCACCTAGTGTCAGACAAATGACAGTCAGTCAAAACTCGGGTTTGCTCTCACTTTCGTTGTAGAGCTGTTTTGCCTGAAGGACTAATAAGTCTTCCTTTCTCTCTCCTCCTCTCTCTACCTCTCTCTGCCACCTTCTTCTCTCTTCCTCTCTTTCTTCTCTCTCGTCTCTCTTCTTCTCTCTCCTCTCTCTCCCTCCTCTCTCCCTTCACTCCCCTCTCCCCTCCTAAGCCCTAGTGTCAGACAAATGACAGTCAGTCAAACTCGGGTTTGCTACACTTTCGTTGTAGAGCCCATACAATTTGCCTGAAGGTGTCAGATAAATGTCTGAGTGGACACGCTCCGGGTTTGCTAACAAAATTGTAGAGCTGTTTTGCCTGATAGGACTAAAAGGTCGTGCGTGTTTTGGGTGTTACTGTTTGTGTGAAAAAGCTCGTGTTGTGTGTGTGTGTGTGTGAGAGAGAGAGAGAGAGAGCGTGCGTGCGTTGTGTGTGTGTGTG
>JADBJO010004593.1:162166-169666 GCA_016801955.1 Conus betulinus
AAGATCAAAGTGCGGTTCCCTGTAGTTCTTACATTGCTTTTGATCACTTCGCTATGTATGTCATCCCTTCACTACTCTGCTCAGGCCTATATTCAATCAATATGATGGCGCATTTGTGTAAGTACTACTCTCTCTCTCTCTGTCTCTCTCTCTCTATCTCTCTCTCTCTGTCTCTCTCTCTCTCTCTCTCTCTCTCTCTCTCTCTCTCTCTCTCTCTCTCTCTGCTCTCTCTCTCTCTCTCTCTCTCTCTCTCTAACAAAAGTGCCAGACAGGTGGAATGCTGTTACAGGTCTTTTTTGCTAGGACACGCACGCCTGTCTGGGCCAAGTCGTCTCACAAATGCCTTTCAAGGTATCTGGACAGATTGACTTTCCTCTTTAACTGAGACGAACAAGTGACGTGAGGGACAAAATCAATTTATCACTAGTCTGGTATTCAAACTGGTCCACTGAGTGTTGCTGAGCCACGGTTTTCAAGTGTCTTTGAACACGAATCGAGCAGGCACAGGGTGGGGTTGGAGGTGGGGTAGGGTGGTGTGGTGCTGATTCTTGCGAGGAAACATTCTTTGTAAAAGGCTCATTTTCTTCACTATTTTCAAATATTTTAATGCGATGAAAAGGTGTAGTGTCACGTTCAGTGAACCCCATCCCCCACACTCCTGCCTAACCTCCTCCCTCTCCTTTCCTTTTCTCTCATCGAATATGATGGGATTGTTTTGTCTACAGTAAATAAACGTTGTCATCTTAATTTGGTGTTCTTGGGGGGGTGACGTGATAAATCCATAGCAAACACATTTGTCTCACATGGATGGCTAAAAATACCGAGGTTGAATCTGTTGGGAATAGATTGTCAACTTTGTGTCAGCGGTCTCTGATTTAGGTGTCTTCTTTAGAATTAAAATGATGTCCACGTCCATTTTTACAGAGATACCAGGTTATAGGTCTATTCACGAGTCAATTGTTCAAATTAAATTCAAATATTTAATCCTGATAGAGACACGTAGACTACAACATAAATGTCCCTCCACAAACAATTATAGCATACATTCTCTTTATTCATACCTCAACAGTTCTCAGAGCTTTGTATCCTCCGCATCATTGAACTGTCAGGTTAATCCTCTCTCAGTGATCATGGCTTGCAAACTAAAACAAAACTGGATATTTGAGAGCAAAGACTAGGAATGTCGGAAATTGCTTAATTAGATAACCTGAGTCCATGAACTTAAACTTCATCCAGTTGAGAAAAACGTACCGATCCGGGTGCCTGAAAATGTTTGTAGACTGAAACTGGATGGCAGTGCTCTGCGCGAAAACAGTTTGTTAGAAATTCATGTGGTGCAAATTCAGCTCCCATTGGCGCCAGGTAACTTTTGATGATTTACCAGTGCTGTGGTGGTGAAGCTGAATTTACTCGGGAATGTTCAGCAACTGTTGCAGGAAGATACCGGCTGTAAATTGAATTTTCTGCCTTGCGCTCTATGAAATCTCATCTGAACACAAAAACCGGGGAGAGAAAACAAAAGGGAAAAAAATAAGTAAGGGCAAAATGATAAAAGAAAGACAGAATTACGTAAAGATAACAGTCAGATACATAATAACTTGACAGTCTTTTTTGTTGATAAAAAGTTTACCTTGTTATTGAAAACACACTTTTTCTGTCAAAAAAAAAAAAAGATAGAAAAAAAAGAAAAGAAAAATCACCCAACTCCCTCTCATTCGTCCTTTATCGCTCACTCGCCATCTCATACCCGTAGACACTCTGTCTCTCTCTCTTCTCTCTCTCTCTCTCTCTCTCTCTCTCTCTCTCTCTCTCTCTCTCTCTCTCTCTCCTCTCTCTGGTCACCCATTTTAACCAATCTACATTTCTATATAATTATGTTCAGATGGTCTTGATACTCCTGGATGTATTGTACATTTGATTTTCTTTTTTCTACTTGCAAAGTGAGACGACTGCAGGCGGAAATCTAAACAAATCTTAAATAAATGTCAGCGAAACCGCCCAGAGAAACGTGGACAAACGAGTCACAAGACAAAACACAACGCGTTTCGACCTCTTAGGTCTTCTTCAGGTGAAACAAAAACGAATAAAATAACAAAAATACACTTAGCTTTGATCGCTTCAGATTTCAGCGCAAGGATGAAGGCGTTGAATGAGAACGAGGCTGTTGGAAGTGAAATAATGTCTGAGTCAAAGTCGTAATGCTCAAGCGATCAAAGCTAAGAGAATTTTCCTTATTTTATTCGTTTTTGTTTCACCTAAAGAAGACCTAAGAGGTCGAAACGCTTTGTGTTTTGTCTTGTGACTCGTTTGTCCACGTTTCTCTGGGCGGTTCGCTGACATTTATTTAAGATTTCTTTTTTCGTCTTTGTGTGTGATGTGTGTGTGTGTGTGCGTGCGTGCGTGCGTGCGTGCGTGCGTGCGTGCGTGCGTGCATGCGTGTGTGTGTGTGTGTGTGTGTGTGTGTGTGTGCGTGCGTGCGTGCGTGCGCGCGCGCGCGCGTGTATGTGTGTCTGTATGTGTGTACTCTTGACAACCCTGTCTCATATCCTGACCATGCAAATCAGACAGGTGCCAATCAATATAATGGTGAGCTATTACACGGCTGACAGGAACGTTCAATAGTCGCTTGGTCTTCGCTGAAAGTGGAACAAGACCAGCTTGAGTGGCTTACACACTGTGAAAGAAATAGAGCGGTCACCACTGGGGAGAGAAAATGGGGCAGGATGGTTGGCAGCAATTGATGTGATTAAGGCAACATTCTTGACAACCCGTGATAGGCAGCACGCCGAAGAGGGATCTCTCTCTCTCTCTCTCTCTCTCTCTCTCGCTCTCTCTCTCTCTCTCTCTCTCTCTCTCTCTCTCTCTCTCACACACACACACACACACACACACACACACACACACACACACACACACACACACACACACACACACACACACGCATACACACACGCACACACACACACATACACACACACAAATGCACACACACACATAAGACACTCTCTCTCTCTCTCTCTCTCTCTCTCTCTCTCTCTCTCTCTCTCTCTCTCTCTCTCTCTCTCTCTCTCTCTCTCTCTCACCCCTCATCATTTCCACACACACCCCTTCCCGGCACTAATTCTCCTGTGACGCCTTTTTCATGCACGTGTCCAGCAATAGCCAATTTCAGGATGTTTCCAGACTGTCCCCTCAGCACTCTGTGTTTCCCACGGATGTCAAAAGTTGAAACGAACCGCAGTGAAATATGGTGTCTTCCTGACAACAAACAGTCCCACGTGGCTTTTCTAATCTCCTTCCCTCCCCCTCCCCATCACTCTACCCCTTCCCACTGATGTTACTCCCTTCCCCCTGTTACACACTCATAAACATCATCCACAGTCTGATCTCCGTAATGCCAGGCTGAAAATTTGAAGGGCTGCAGATGGGGTGAAGGAGGGGGAGGGGGGGAGAGGATGGGAATGCAAGAGAATGCAAGACGGGTGACCAGACTGCCAAACGAGTTGAAATGAATGTGTCAATGTAGAAGCATTGTGTTTTGACTTTGGAGGTCTTCTGCTAACCACACTAAACAAATTCAATGATTAAAGGAACGTACGCGTGGAGACGAAATGGAAACCGAATCAACAGATCAACAGAACCACGTCCCGCAACGAAAACTGAGAAGAAATGAAATAGTGCGGAGACAGCTTGTCAAAATTGTGGTATTTTAATGGCTGAATAAAAATTGTAAAAAAGTTATGAGAAAAAATTAAACCGAAAGGAGGAAGGAAGGGGAGGGAGGCGGGGTAAAAAGAAAGGGGAACAAGATGGAGGATAGTGGTGGGGAGGTAAGGGGAATGAGTGTTGATGTTCTCTCTCTCTCTCTCTCTCTCTCTCTCTCTCTCTCTCTCTCTCTCTCTCTCTCTCTCTTTGTGCGCGCGCGCGCGCGTGTATGTGTGTGTGTGTGTGTGTGTGTGTGTGTGTGTGTGTGTGTGTGCGTGCGTGTGTGTGTGTGTGTGCGCGCAAAAAAACAATGACCTGATTTTGAGTCTTTTCCGCTCAGTACCTGTGGCACGCAACGCTTCATACAAGTGCTTAGACAAGTGGAATACTATCACGGGTCTCCTTCTTCCAGACACGCACGTCTGCCTGGGCCAGGTCGTCTTGCAAATGCCTTCCAGGTGTCTGGACGGAATGGTTTTACCCCTTTAACTGAGACGAGCGAGTGACGTGAGGGACAGAATCGATTTCACGGTTGTCTGGTATTCCAGTGGTCCACGAAGTGTCGTAGAGCAATGGTTTCCATGTGTATTTGTACACGCAACGGGCTGGCACAGGGTAGTGCAGGAGGTGAGTTAGCGTGGTGGTGTGTTGATTCCTGGCAGGAAACGGACTTTGGAGAATGCATCCACTGCGTTGTATTTTTATGCAAAGAAAAGGTTTAGGAATCAGCTTAATGAATATACACCTCTTCCCTCTCATACCCTCACTCCCCACACTTCCTACCTCAGCCCTCTCTCTTTTCCTACTTGTTCTATGCCATTGCATTATTTAAGCCTACCACAGGTAAAGGTCATGGCGTTCTATTCTACTAAAAACAATACACTTTCATATCGAAACAATTTGTCTCGAATTTCTGGTGAAGAGTACTGATCTTGAACCTGCTTTGGATGGAGTATCAGATTTGTGGCAGCAATCTCTCTGTCTTAAATTGGCTTATGTACTATCAACAACCTTTCAACGTCCAGTTTTACAGGGGGTTTCAGTCAAATATATATTATAATCACAAGTCGAGAGTGCATATTTCGGGGGGAAAAATCTAATCACGCTTGCGATAGACAGACAGACCACAAATTGATTTTCAACATAAGAATCTTATATAGCATAAGTGTTCGAATGATTAATTCTCGGGGCATACTGAGCTTTTTTTCATTTTCCTTTCTGTATAAATGATACTTTCAGGTCATGCCTGTCTTACTGATCATGGTTTGCAAAGTGAAAGATCTGACAATTAAGAACAAAGCCAAGAGATGCTGAGATTGGTGAATCACGTGACTAGCCAATCTGGGTTAATGAACTTACAGTTTCTCTGGTTGAGAATAACGTTTGGATCCTGGGTGCTCTGAAAATCCGGGTAACATGAAGGTGGATATCAGCAAACAGCGGGAACCAATATGTCAGAAATTGATGTGGGATTTCAGCTTTCTTTATTGACGTGCCAATGTTATGATATATGTTTAAAATACAAGAAAAAAAACTGAATGTGACTAAAAAAAAATGTTCAGAAGCTACAAGATGGATACGGACTTTATCCCAAATTTCTGTCCTGCACTTTGTGAAATCTCACCTTAGCATGAGAGAGAGAGAGAGAGAGAGAGGAGAGAGAGAGAGAGAGAGAGAGAGAGAGAGAGAGAGAGAGAGAGAGAGAGAGAAGAGAAGGGTAAGAGTGAAGGAATGAAAGAAAGAGAGGACAAAATTATATTAAGATATAGTATCAAGATAAAAGAACATTCTTTTTTCTCTTTTTTTTATGGGTAGAATTGTATCTTCTCATTCAAATGCTCTGTAGCTCTTTTTCTCTCCCAAAAATGAAAACACATTTAACACCTCCCTCTCATCCGTCCCTTTCTCACTCACTCGCCACCACCACTCCCCTTACGCCCCCCCCCCTCTCCCCACTCTCTCTGTCTGTCTGTCTGTCTGTCTGTCTGTCTGTCTGTCTGTCTCTCTCTCTCTCTCTCTCTCTCTCTCTCTCTCTCTCTCTCTCTCTCTCTCTCTCTCTCTCTCTCTCTCTGTGTGTGACTACACATTTATAAAACATTCATAGATACAAAAATACAGTGTGCTGCATTTGTGGTGTGTGGTGTGTGTGTGTGTGTGTGTGTGTGTGTGTGTGTGTGTGTGTGTGTGTGTGTGTTGTGTGTGTGTGTGTGTGTGTGTGTGTGTGTGTGCGTGTGTGTGCGTGTGTGTGTGTGTGTGTGTGTGTGTGTGTGTGTGTGTGTGTGAAAGTGTGTTTGGCCATGTTAATCATAGTACATCATGGAAGCTATTACTTCGTAGGAGCGATGTGAAACGCTAACTTGTGCATGGTCATAACAGTTGTTGCAAACTGCTGCTGGCATGAGTGTGCGTAAAGTGTGAGTATTCAGATTATGTGGATTGTCCACGTGGAGCAAAACACCGCTGCCTGTTGAATCCACAAAAAGTCTTCTTTTCTTAAGCCACTGGCAGTGGAAATATCCCGTAAACAAAGGCATGGTGTGCTGATAATCCCTGATGCAGCTGCGATCTTTCGTTACTGCCAGCTAATGATACATCTATTAAATGTCTGGAAACAAGAAGCAGGTCGATTATAACAGTTACCTTGAATAGAACAAATATCTATTCTTCAGAATGGGTGACCACCAATCAGAGAATTCAAATGGTTTTACGGAAATACATTTGTTCAAGTAATTAACTCATGTGTTTAGGGCTAATATTTTTTTAACAAAATTATTTTCCCATCATGCATGGGAGAATTTTTTGGAAAGGGCAAAAATGGTTTTATTTAAATTTAAATCCTTAAGAAAGCTGAATTGTGCTGACTGTGGAATATTTTGGACACAAACATTTAGAAAGAGAAGGGGTTAGTTACCTCCAAGGACATAGACAAACAAGGTACATGAGAAGACACAATGCATTTCGACCTCTTGGGTCTTCTTTAGGCAACAACAACAGTAAAAAAAACACAGAGAACGAGAAACCACTTACCTGGTCATGTTGGAGCAAACCGGTAAAATGGCCGCCGGACGGAAACGAGGGAATCATGGGAGAGGAAGTGGTGAGAGGGCGGGGGGGGGGGCGGGGGGGGGGTGGCTGGGAAGGGGGAGGGGGTGTGAAACAACGGGGTTTGTAGCTTGTTTTGTAGATTAGTTTGATATCTTAGTGATGATAGTAGTGATTATGGTGGATTGATAATAGTGCTCAATGGGGGGAGGGGGGTATAAAAATAAATAAATGAATAAATAAATAAATAAATAAGGTGAAAATAAAAAAAATAATAATAAATACATGAATAAATAAATAAATGAAAAAAGTAAATAAGGAAAAAAAAACAATATCAAAGACATAAATGAATAAATAAATAAATGAACGATTTTAATGGGTGATGATGGTGATGATAGCAGTCATGTGTGTGTGTAGTTGTATGTGGGGGTGTGGGTAATGATAATAATGAATGGAAGGGAACGGAAATGATCAATGGTTGATAAGATATCGTTAGGAGGGGGAGGGAGGGGGGGAAAGGGGGGGTGGGAAAAAGGGGGGTGGAGGGAAAGGATTAAATACGGGATATGGAGGGGGGGATGGAAGAGGATAACGGGGGGGGGGGAGAGAGAGAGAGAGAGAGAGAGAGAGAGAGAGAGAGAGAGAGAGAGAGAGAGAGAGAGAGAGAGAGAGAGAAGGAGAGAGTTCATATCTCTCCTCCCACACATACATATGCGTGGAGTGGGGGTGGGGTGGGGGGGTGAAAATTATAGC
>JADBJO010004593.1:172166-182166 GCA_016801955.1 Conus betulinus
GATAACAAACTATCAAAGTCTCCGTCTGTCTGTCTGTCTGTCTGTCTGTCTGTCTGTCTGTCTCTCTCTCTCTCTCTCTCTCTCTCTCTCTCTCTCTCTCTCTCTCTCTCTCTCTCTCTCTCTTATTTTAAATGATTGTAGGAACAGAATCGAAAAAAATATTGGAGACATTCTTCTTTATTTCGACTTTCATCATTTTTATCATTCACAAACAAAACAACCATAAGATGTTTTGATATTTTCTTGCACAAGGTATTAACGATTTGAAGTACAGTGTCGTTTATTAGTTTTTGTTTTCTGTAAAAAAATCTTTTGTTCAAAACACTCGTTTCTTTGGGGACCATGGCTTGTATGAATAAGATATCTGTTTCCACCCCCACCCTCTCTCTCTCTCTCTCTCTCTCTCTCTCTCTCTCTCTCTCTCTGAGCGACAAACAAGGGGGTTAATCATCAGCCAGATTCCGTCTCACATTATCAGCATCAAAGGGTAGACAGAGGAATGATGGTAATGACATGATATATCGTTGATTCTCTCTCCGGGCACCGACAGGATCACCTTGGGCTCGTCTTCAGCCCTTCGGAGTGATCAAAGACTGCTGCATGGCGTGAAAATACTGTGATCTCTTGATCAGGGCTGAAAGTCTAAAGTGATGCTTCTGGAGCTACGAACCACCGTGCTGCTGGTGAATTATCATCGTATGAACTTCGCTTTGAAAAATTAATCTCTCTCTCTCTCTCTCTCTCTGTCTCTCTCTCTCTCTCTCTCTCTCTCTCTCTCTCTCTCTCTCTCTCTCTCTCTCTCTCTCTCTCTCTCTCTCTCTCTCGCTGCTTCCTTTTCAGTCTGCCAAATTATTAATGTAATGATGAAGGAATTGTTAACCTGCACTGTTTTCCTCCACTACTAAATTGTTTAATACACACACAGACGCGCACGCACGCACGCACGTACGCACGCACGTGCGCGCACACGCATACATGCATACACACATACATACATACATACATACATACATACATACATACATACATACATGCATACATGCATACATACATACATACATACATACACATACATACATACATACATACATACATACATACATACATGCATGCATGCATACACATCCATCCATCCATCCATCCATGCAGGCATCTATCCATCCATCCATCCATGCACGCATCCATCCATCCATCCATCCATCCATCCATCCATCCATTCATCCATCCATATACTAAACATTAAAACACACTCCCCACATCGGCAGAGAGTTATCGTCCCTTATGCATAGGTGGAAAGTCGATTAATTTAAAACAAAATTCAGTAAAAATGCTTAATGTGCTTGTGGACAGAACACAACAGCTGATCATATTGTCTTATATGCCGCTATCAAACAATATATTCCCATGCTTTCTACATATATAGTATTAGAGTTATGTTTGAATCACTGGTATTAATCTATGAATTCTTTCTTTCTATATCAAAGAGTAGAATAAGTAAGTACTTGTAGCTTCTCACATTTATAATTTCATACTAATGAGGTTACTTTTAGGAGAGTCAATCATAGCTATTGCTTAATCTACATGAAATATACGGAAGATCCATCTTCATCCGTCCCCTACCTCTCACTCTTCTCTTCCACATCAAAACCATTTGTAGTTTTCTAGTTTCCTCATTAGGGTTTGTTTTGTTTTATTATTCTTTTAGGCTTGATGGGGTGGTGTTTTTTCTGGGGTTTTTTTCGCCTAGTATCACCTAGAGTGGATAGACATTGAATTTGAAACTAACATACATACACTCTTCATGCACATCAAAGTTGTTTTTCCCTTTTTTTTCTCCCTTTTTCCTTTTATTTAAGTCTGGTATTCTATATGTCTGTCTGTCTCTCTGTTCATCCAATTTTTTGCTATTTACAGTCTTAAATGGCCTCCTGTAAATTGCCCATTCTGGTATTCAACATTATATCTACATACCTGTCTGCTCTGTCTATACATACGTACGTACATGCCATACATAACGTACATACACATACATACATACCTACATACATACATACATACATACATACATACATACATACATACCATACATACATACATACACACATACATACATACATACTACATACATACATACATACATACATATACCTTTCCTGCATCTTAAAGGTGTTTTCCGCTTTTTTCCTGAAACTGATCCTGAAGCACAAGCTCAACAATGTTTCCCCTGTGTTTATTGTTGTTTACATCATGAGATTTTAGCTTTTCAGGCAATTTTTTTGTTTTCGTTGTAGTGCTTTCTTCTCTCACACACTTTTCTTCTCATTTTACTCCTCTCTGTCTTCCATTGGCTATTTGGGGTGACCAGGCTGGCTTGAAGACGGACTATGATAGTGACGTATGACCCAAATACTGCTAGAGAAGGAATTGACACTTCCTGTTGTGCCCGCCCTCTTTTCCATTCATGATTTCGTTCTCCACGCGGGGGGGCCCTTACTTTTGTTTCTCCCACGCCCCTTACTTTTGTTTCTCCACCCCCTTATTGTTTGTTTTTCTCACGCCCCTTACTTGTCTTTCTCCAAAGCCCCTTCTTTCTTTCTCCAAGCCCCTTCTTTTTTCTTTCTTACTTTCTTTCTCCCGAAGGCGTGGTAACACTTTAATTTGGCCGCTAACTTTCATTTTCTTTCTCCAAGCCACTTACTTTTCTTTCTCCACGCCCCTTACTTCTCTTCTCCCACGCCCCTTACTTGTCTTTCTCCAAGCCCCTTCCTTTTCTTTCTCCTCCACGCCCCTTACTTCTCTTTCCCTCTCCACGCCCCTTACTTCTCTTTTCCTCCACGCCCCTTTCCTTTTCTTTCTCCACGCCCCTTACTTCTCTTCTCCACACCCCCTTACTTCTCCTTTCTCCAACGCCCCTTACTTTGTCTTTCTCCACGCCCCTTACTTGTCTTTCTCCACCCCCTTACTTTGTTTCTCCAAGCTTCTTACTTTTCTTTCTCCACGCCCCTTACTTGTCTTTCTCCATCAGCACTTACTTTCCCTTACTCCTCTTTCTCCAACCCGCACTTTGGTTTACTTTTGTTTCTCCACGCCCTTACTTCTCGTCCACGCCCCTTACTCTCCACGCCCCTTACTTCTCTTTTCTCCACGCCCTTACTTATTCTTTCTCCACGCCCCTTACTTCTCTTTTCTCCACGCCCCTTACTTCTCTTTCCTCCACGCCCCGACCTTCCTCCACGCCCCTTCCTTTCCTTTTCTCTTCCTTTTTTTTTCTTAATCTTTGCAAAGCCTTGCTGCATTGACCTTTACTTCCTTCTTTTCTTTCCCCGCCCCTTACTTCTCTTTCTCCACGCTCCCGGCCTTCTCTTTCTCTCTCGCCCCTTCTTTTCTTTCTTCCACGCCCCTCCCAGTACGCTTTCTCCCTCGCGGTCTTCTCCACGCCCCTTCCCTCTTCTCCCGCCCCTTCTCGCTCTCTCTTACTCCTCGCCCCTTACTTCTCCCTTCTCCCTCCACTCTATCCCTCTTTCTCCCAACCCCTACTTTTGTTTTCTCCACCCCCTTACTTCCTCTTCCCATCGCCCCGTACTTGTCTTTCTCCACGCCCCTTACTTCTCTTTTATCTCAACCCCGCTTACTCCTCCCTCTCTCGCCCCTTCTCTTTCTCCTCTCTCTTACTTCTCACTCTCTCACGCCCTTCCTCTCTTATCTCCACTCCCCTCTCCCTTCTCTTCTCACGCCCCTTACTTCTCTTTCTCCACGCCACTTCCTTCCTCCCTTTTTTGTCCTTACTTTGCAAGCCATTGCTTCTTGGTTAACTCCGCGCTCTCCCCTCAGCGTCTTCCCTCTCACTCTCTCCCTCTCCTCTCTCAGCTTCACCTTCCAACTCTCTCTCTCTCAATCTCTCTCTCTTCTCTCCCTCTCTCCTCTCTCCCTTCTGCAGTCTTTCTCCTTCCCTGACCTCCCCATATGGCCCCTCAAGACTGTGGCCAAACCCTATCTTACCCCATCCACTTCCCTAGCTTACTATGCAAAACCCTCTCCCCGATGTTCTCCCTCTCACGGCTCCCATCTCCTTCTTCTAACATGGCCTTCCCCCTGAATGTGTGTTGCCTGGAGACCCCCCTATTCTCTTAAAAAGAAGACATTTCCACGAAGAATTGAATACCGATTCTCTTTAGTTCTGGCCTTCAGCCTTTGAACCAAATTCCCTGCGAAGTCATGATCAGGTGACTCCCCCGCCACCTTCTGACGACCCCTTCCTCTCCTCCTCGCCCTCCCCTCGTTCGTTTCAGATGACCAATGTCCCTGCTCTCTCTCTCCGCTGACTTCCCCCCCCTCTCCTCACTGGCTCTCTCACTTCTCCCCCTCTCTCCCCTCTCCCCTCTCCTCCTCTCTCGACTCCCCTTATCCCTCCCTCTTCACATTCTCCCCCTCCTCTTCTCTTCCTCGCTTGAAGCTCTTCCTATTTGAAATGTAGAATGCACCTCTCTTTCCGAAACTTGATATCTCCTCAAATGCTCCTGATTTCTACCCCTTTGTGGGTAGTGCTTGATATGCAATGACTGACCTTTTATATGGCAAATCAAGCATGTGCCAACCATTTCGATTTCAGTCTTATCGAATCCAACTAGAGCTAGCTAATATTATCAAAACTTTGAAAACCCTGAATTGTTTTCGGAGGCAAGGTACGCCGTATTCCTTTTTCAATAACAGTGGCTTCAAGCTGAATGTGTGTTGCATGGAGACTAAAGGTTAGGGACCTTAAAGAAGACCATTTCTACGAAGGAATTGAATCACCGATTTCTCTTTATGTTCTGGCTTCAGCATTTGACCAAATGTCTGCGACATTCATGATCAGCTGATACCGCCATCTTCTGACGACCTGGTGGACATACCGGTCGCCAATAAATCGTTCGTTTCAGATGACCAATGTTGCTTTAGAACGCTGACTTGATTTTGAACATTAACACTGGATTTTAATTCATACATACTTCTACTTAACTTTCATCTCCACTCTCGGTATGGCTGGACGCAACTGGACTCCACTATCCACTTCTTCACATTTCTCCCTTCGGTTTCTTTCCTGTTGGAAGCTAGCATCTATGTGAAATGGTAGAATAGCAAGAGTTTCCGAAACTTGGCCTCACAAGTGAATGCCTCACAATGCCGCTGGATTTCCCATGTGTGGGTGCTGGCTGTTGTGCAGAAAATACCAGCCAGAAGTCACGGCTTTAGGCCAGCAGCAAGCTTCGCGAAAACGATCCTGCCATCAAGAACTTCAGGAAGGAGGGGGGAAATTCCAGACCTACCTCACTCCATGGGTGGCGATGTGCAGCAACAGTGGAAATGTCCAGCACGTTTGTCGAGTTGGTTTGCAGGGAAGGTGACTGCAAGCGGAAATTGTAGCAGATTTTTAAAGGAATTGCAATAACGCCGCCCATTAACACAGACAAACAAATCACAAGACAAAACACGACGCGTTTAGATCTCTTAGGTCTTCTTCAGACATATAAACAACACCGAGGACAACGAAAATGAAGAACGAGCAAAATCTTCTCAAATTTCGCGCAGAAGGAGTCGGTGTAAAAAGCGATGGGTCCTACCTACAACTATGGTACCACTGAAGCAGAGAATGTTCTGACCTGTAGATTAGAGACAGAGCTGTTTGCAGCAGCTCATGTTGCTTTGCCTCTCCACACTGCATGGGCAACGTTCACCACCAGGCACGACAGATTCTGAATCATCAGCTGCCATGTTTATTCACGACATATTCTGAATTATTAACTACCCAATTTGTTCACGACAGATTCTGAATTATCAACTGCCCAGTTTGTTCCCAACAGATTCTGAATTATCAACTGCCAGTTTTGTCCACAATAGATTCTGAATTATCAACTGCCCAGTTTGTTCACGACAGATTCTGAATTATCAACTGCCCAGTTTGTTCACGACAGATTCTGAGTTATCAGCTGCCAACTTTGTTCACGACAGATTTTGAATCATCAACTGCCCAGTTTGTTCACAACAGATTCTGAATTATCAACTGCCCAGTTTTTGTCCACGACAGATTCTGAATCATCAGCTGCCCAGTTTTGTTCACAACAGATTCTGAATCATCAGCTGCCCAGTTTGTTCACCGACAGATTCTGAGTTATCAACTGTCCAGTTTGTTCACAACAGATTTTGAATCATCAACTGCCCAGTTTTGTTCCCAACAGATTCTGAGTTATCAACTGCCCAGTTTGTTCACAACAGATTCTGAATTCTCAACTGCCCAGTTTATTCACAGAGCAGATTCTAAATTATCAACTGCCCAGTTTGTTCACAACAGATTCCGAATTATCAACTGCCCAGTTTTGTTCACAACAGATTCTGAATTATCAACTGCCCATTTTTGTTCACAACAGATTCTGAGTTTATCAACTGCCCAGTTTGTTCACAACAGATTCTGAGTTATCAACTGTCCAGTTTGTTCACGACAGATTCTGAATTATCAACTGCCCAGTTTGTTCACAACAGATTCTGAACTATCAACTGCCCAGTTTTGTTCTCAACAGATTCTGAGTTATCAACTGCCCAGTTTGTTTCCAGACAGATTCTGAATTATCAGCTGCCCAGTTTGTTCCAAACAGAGATTCTGAATTCTGATTATCAACTGCCCAGTTTGTTCACGACAGATTCTGAATAATCAACTGCCCACTCTGTTCACGACAGATTCTGAATTATCAACTGCCCGGTTTGTTCACGACAGATTCTGAATTATCAACTGCCCAGTTTGTTCACGACAGATTCTGATAATCAACTGCCCACGTTCTGTTCACGACAGATTCTGAATTATCAACTGCCCGGTTTGTTCACGACAGATTCTAAATCATCAACTGCCATGTTTATTTCATGACAGATTCTGAATTATTAACTGCCCCATTTGTTCACGACAGATTCTGAATTATTAACTACACAGTTTATTCACGACAGATTCTGAATTATCAACTGCCCAGTTTGTTCCCAACAGATTATGAATTATCAACTGCCCAGTTTGTTCACCTAATGGAGAAAGTGACAGGATGGTCGAAACAATGACGGAATTGCTACTGATATGTCACACATTCAGCAACTCATCCACTGGGTGGTTTACGACAGATTCTACCAATTTGAGCTGTGTTGATATTTTTCTTGTACAAGGTATTTTAATTCATCGAAGTATAGTATCTAGTCACCGGTCTGCACTGCTGGATATTTGATTTTTATATTCGTTTTACACATTTTCTGTCAAAAAAACTTTGTTATCAAAACACAGTTTTCATTGGAAACCATGACGGATTATGAATAAGAATGTCACAGTTTGTCACCTAATGGAGAAACTCATCCAGGGGTGGTTTTAGGTCTACCAATTTACTGCCCCCATATTTCACATTCAATCTATCCAGGGGTGGTTTAGTTACAATTGAGAAGTATGATATTTTCTAGTCACCGGTCTTCTCTCTCTCCACTCTCCTCTATTTCTCTCTCTCTCTCTCTTTCTCTGACCTATATGAATAAGATATGTTTCCACCCCCACCTCTCTCTCTCTCTCTCTCTCTCTCTCTCCTCTCTCTCTCTCTCTCTCTCTCTCTCTCACACACACACACACACACACACACACACACACACACCACACACACACACACAAAGGTGTACACAAATATATGCACATTATTTATTTACTTTACTCTTGCGCTTGTCCTTTATCATATTATGTTACATTTTATTTGATTTGATTTCAGTTTTTTTTGCTTCATTTATTTAGTTTTACGCCTGGAATTAATCTCAGTTCACTCTGATTAAATTCTTAGTTGACTGGTTCCTTGGAAAACAGAAGGATGTGTGGACAAGCAAGGAGAACTTGGAAGGATGAGATTCAGGAGTGCTACCAAGTGCACAGAGTGCGTGTGAGGAAGAACCCGGAACCGTATGAAATCCATTCCAAACTCATTGTGTCCTTGTTAAACATTGCGTGCAGCAGATGAAAAATGAAAAGACCAGGTCGGCTCGTACACCCGGGCGTTTCGGACATGCACGCACGCACGCATGCACGTACGCGCATGCTTGCACCACACACACACACACACACACACACACACAGAGGGAGAGAGAGAGAGAGGGAGAGGGAGAGAGAGAGAGAGAGAGAGAGAGAGCGACAGAGAGAGAGAGGCACGCTAGCACGCACACGCTCGGACACGCACGGTGAGAGAAGAGAGAGAGGGAGGGAGGGGTGGAGAGGGTATTTCAAGACTCTTGTATGTTGATCCTAGTGTGTGATATATGTACACTTCTGTACGAAGGAATGAGTCAGCTGTAAGTAGACTGTTTTGATATATTGAATGCTGCAGCCGTGGTAGGTCTGACTTTGGCCAGTACTGCTGTTAAGAGGTATTTACGACAGCGAATTTTCCGCCGATAATGTTTACAGTGGTCGAAGATAATTACAGTCGGTTATAAAAACTTGCAATAGAGGTTAGCGGTCTTTTTTTTTTTTTCTGACCATTTTTCCAACTTATAAAACCATTTCAGAAAATTTTGACAATTTTCTTCCGAGTAATTTTTTTTTTTGCGTACATTACAAAAAAAACAAAAACAAAACAAAAACTAAAAAAAAAAAAAAAAAAAAAAAAAAAAAAAAAAAACATTCAAGAGACGAGTCCTTAAGTAACACAATCATTTCTGAAGATTTTTACGATTTCCCCACAACGTAACCTTTTCCTGAATATCATATTTTAAATAACATCAGTTAAAAAGGTAAATAAATACCAAAAGATTACTAACAAAAGATTCTAGCAATTTTTCACCGTAATAATCGTGTGTAGTGCATGTCAAAATCATTCATATTAAAAAAAAATTAAAATAAACTTCTATTAAAAAGTAAGTCATCTACTAACAAACGATTCTGGCAATTTTTTTCACCGTAGTAATCGTATAGTGTATGTCAAGGTCATTCAAAAATGTAGTCTTTGATGAGAATGCGAATAGAACTGGTGGAGGATTTAGCGTCGTGAATTGCAAGCCGAAAAGTCTTGGGATCGAAGGTCACCAGAAGCGTAATGTTTGCGCGCCTCCCCCCCTCCCCACACCCTGCGCCCCTCCCCGCACACCCTGCACCCTATTCTCACACGCCGGCTTACTTACGCAGCTTGAGTTTGGTAAGTACTAAAGAGTAACATTTGAACTACGTGGTTTAGCTTCAGTCATTTAAGAAATGCGTTTTGGAGTGTCGCTGAAATTTCTTGACGAAGACTGCAGATGGCTGGATATCTCTCAACCTTGGTTCATGCTGGGAAATGTCAAAAAAAAGGCGAAGAGTATAGCCATGGCATGCAGTCCCAACGGTAAATGGAACCCCATAACATATTCATTATTTTCATTAATTGGCATTTGAAAACAAATCTCAAATTTGGTATCCCTTCAAGCCCTATGCTCCTGACGACCAACGTTGTGGTTTCTGTTCCACATTCAGGCTAGCGATGAACTTGTGTCAAACTGTTCATTGGGACGGACGTGGTGGCATCCTTCAGATACGTCAGTTCGCTCACGTCGGCTTTGCAACTGAGCAGTTATACTTGTGAAAAAGGGCGGGCTGGCTCTTGTAGTGATACCCTGATATTTTCGGTCAGAACCGGTTCCAGTCTATAGACAAATAGAAACAAATTAAAAGTAACACATTGATGGTGTTTTTTCCTCAAAGTTTGTACGCGCCTCAATAAGGTAAAAACAAAAAACAAAAAAAAAAAACAAAATCTAAAGAAGCTCAAGGTCAGGGGTCAAAGTTCAAGGTCAGAGTATGGCACATAAAGAAGGCCTTAAACATGATAAAGATCTCTTGCATACATTCGGCGTCAATCAAAATCAATACAACAACGAGGCATAGTAACGGTCATAATGTTAGTGAATGTCAACAGTAAATGTCAAAGGTCAAAGGCACATATGACAAAATCGGGAAAAAAAAAATCGAATATATGAGAGGCTGGAA
>JADBJO010004594.1:0-5000 GCA_016801955.1 Conus betulinus
TTACAGTTTCGAACCTCATCAGAGACTTTAATTGTCCCTGCAGGAATTTCCTCCGACCATTCCAAGTTCAAACCACCCTGAGCTGAAATGAGGAGACTGGGTGCTAAGAAGTCGCGTGTGGCCCAGCTGATGGATACATCCTCGAGGTTGTTACTCAAGTGTCCTGACCAACAGTGCGGGGCTCTGCGTCTCTCGGGCTTGGGGTGACGCTGGGGTTTCATATCACGAACGGAATGGAAAACCACAGTCCTGCCATGTATAGGATTTCCATGACATTGTTGTTGGCATTTTCTCCAGTATGGAGTAAAAATATACAACCACAACAAATAATTTTTTTTTTTTAAAGCATCTGATTTTGTTGCAGTACTCCTGGTGTTCTCGCTGTGCATCCGCACATGATGTGTCAACTTCTATGCTTTAGTGTTTGATTCGCCCCGTCGACTTCCGCCCCGTCGACTTCTGTCCTGTCGACTTCCGTCCCGTCGACTTCCGCCCCATTGACTTCCGCCCCGTCGACTTCTGTCCTGCCGACTTCCGCCCCGTCGACTTCTGCCCCGTCGACTTCTGCCCCATAAACTTCCGTCTCGTCGACTTCTGTCCTGTCGACTTCCGCCCCATCGACTTCCGCCCGACAACCCCGTCGACTTCCGCCCGGTCCACTTTCAGTAGGTGGATATCCGCCCTGCTGTTATTTTCGCTTTTTTTTTTTCCACAACGAATCAAATATAAGTTTTCTTGCTCATTCATTCCACAAGCTAATGGTCCCTCTCTCTCTCTCTCCTCTCTCTCTCTCTCTCTCTCTCTCTCTCTCTCTGTATGTATGTATGTATGTATGTATGTATGTATTATTGCGTGTTAGAGAGAGAGAGAGAGAGAGAGAGAGAGAGAGAGAGAGAGAGAGAGAGAGAGAGAGAGAGAGAGAGAGATTTACAGTAACAATTTCTGATAAAGAGAAGTGAAGTTACTTTATTAAAACTATTCATTCCTCTCCCTTCAGCTAATGCCAGCGATTATTCTCATTTTCACGAGACCTGATTCCACTGGTGTGTTAACACGTCAGACCTACTGCTTCTTTTTCATACGCATATTGTTACATCTTATACATCAGCGGGCGCAAACGCAACTTTATAATGTCACGGAGAGCGTGGCTGATTGGCCTAGTGGGTATGGCCTCACACTCTTATCCCAATATCCGGGGTTCGCTTCCCAGGCAAGACAGTTAGGCTTCACGGGATTTTTTCTCTTCGAACATCTGATGAGGCCCCAATCCCATGCTTATCCTTCGCATGCATGAAATGCATGTTAAAGCTCATTCCACATTTCCAGAGACTAGACCACCATAGTGCCGGTGAGATAGAGAACACAACAAAACAAAACACATGGACGCTGGTGTGTCCTGTACAGACATTGTCGCTGAAGACGGAATATAACCTTGCGCATACGCAAAAATATCACCAGTGGTGAACTTAAGAGTTCTGAAAAGGACTGAAGAAAGAAAGTATGACTTCGCAACAGACGTCTTTCAATGGAATGGTAGCGAGTGAAGCAGCGCCTTACTTATTGTATATTGCTTCTCCTGTGTAGACATGTTCTTGTTTTCCCAAGTGAGTTTTCCCAAACGATTTTTTTTTTTTTTTAACCACGGGCAACTCCTTTGTCGCCCTTTGTACACTCACGTGTGTGAGGTGTATTCTGTCACAAACCATTTAGGATCTTGTGAATGGGGAAGAAAGAATTCTAACCTGGCGAGAAAAGAAAACTATGAAGCTGTGGTGTTAGAAGATGAATGCGAAAGTGAAAACAGGAGATCTGGAGAGAGAGAGAGAGAGAGAGAGAGAGAGAGAGAGAGAGAGAGGTTCTACTGTTCATTTTCGTGTGTGTTGTTTACTGACATCTATTTTTAGAGCCAGAGTGGTGATAAGAGTTTCGGTGCACACCATAAATCGTTTACAAACCACTTCGCACATTGTTCCTGTCGTTTACCTTCTCTTTTACATGTTTTCGTCAGCGACATCTGTCAAGGCAATAGCGTCTGTTGTTCGCTGTCACACTCTTTTGCACAAAGAGAGTACGTAAAACAACCCCTTAATTTAAGACGAGTGCGTTCAACGATACTTCGCTGTCAACGCGTGTCTTCACTTATCAATGTACGGAATCGGGTTTGAGTATTCTCCCCTTGTAAATGTTGCCCCAAGACATGTTGATAGGGCAATTCTGTTCGCTGCATATTTTTGGAATGCTTTTAGCTGGCGTCAAGAGTCAGTCTATGTCTGCCTGTGTGTGTGCCGGATCTAATAAAGCTGTGCTGATCCATCTGTCAAGGAAGTTACGTTTTCAACCACGGCCGTTTCTTCGTTTGGTTGTTTTGACAGCGAGATTGCGCCACCAACTACTTAACCGATTTTAGCAAAGCTTGCTACAAACATGGAATATAGCCGAGGGTCAAATTAAAGGTGAATTAAGGACATGTGCAGCAAAACCGTAATGAAGTTTACTGTGAGAATGAACAAGATGAAGTTACAGTGTAAGAATTGATAAATGCCTGTGAAATGATTCTTTCCGGAACAGTTTACTTTAATAATGATTATGAAAGTGTGTATGTGCATACATCCAGAAGCCTGCTCGCAGCGCTTTCAAAGTAAGAAAAAAATACAAATAATCAGCACAGTTGACCTTTTGAAATAGATATTAAATAAAATAAACAAAGCAGAAAACAAAATCATGTCACCATATTTGTACAGACAAATAAAAAAAACAACACAACACAAGTTCAGCTAAATGCAGAAATTCCAATATCACACTTCCCCATTTCGCTCATACACATATACATGCACACACACACACACACACACACACACACACACGCACGCACGCACGCACGCACGCACGCACGCACGCACGCACGCACGCACGCACGCACACACACATCTAGCAACTCATACATCATTCAGAAAGCAAGCAACAACAGAAAAAGCAATACAAGCGTTCACATTTCGTATTTTTTTTTATATTCTGTAATCATAAAGGAGTAGTTCTTTTACTCGGAACCTACTATTACTTTCCCTGGTAGAATCTTTTCCACACACACACACACACACACACACACACAGACACACACACACACACACACACACACACACACACACACACACACACACACACACATGTATCTCTCTCTCTCTCTCTCTCTCTCTCTCTTTATATATATATATATATATATATATATATATGTGTGTGTGTGTGTGTATGTGTGTGTATGTATGTATAGCTGATTGATGCCTGCCTACTACCATCTATTCCTTTCCATGCTGCCCAGTTAACACTTTTTTTTTTCTTTTGCCTTACAGTTTCATACAGATAAGACTTAAGTGGCTTTCGAGTGTCTTCTAGTCTTTTCACGTGGTATCCCATAAGAATAAGTCATAGGGATACTGAAACGAACGAAACATTAGAGAGGAGAGGATTGACATCTGGTCTCGTTTTCCCCTTATTCCCGTTTGTTAGAGTTCCGTTTGTTCAAGCAGGTCCTTCACCATTTTCGGGCGAGAGAATTGTTACAAACTACGGCTGGTGCGCCTTCTAAGGTAGCTATACATGCACGTTTCTTGTTCTTTGCTGTTCAGCCAGGTCGGCCTACTGCCAGCCTGAAGGCTTCGTCCGCACTCGAACACACTACATGCGTGCTTCAAACGTAATTATTTCACGGTTAGTTTTAAAGTATGGTGATCATACAATTATCCCGTTAACAAGAAAAAAGACACAAAGCCAGCCACCGGAAATGAGAAATGCCTTCAATCTGTGTGATGGGACTCCATCCATCCAGAGACGAAGGCACTTGTCCTGCTTCCTTTACTTCTTTGGACAGACACATAAACAACTTGACGGGTACTCTGTGAGCCCAGTTCTCCGCCAAGACCGAATCATCCGCTTACCGTCAGTCCAACCTTATCCGAACCCGTCGTGTATTTCTTGGTGTACAGTCCAAATTATCATGGACACCTGCAGACTGTTTCCCCTTATCTATTTAAAACTCAGACACATTTTTAGTGGTAGTTTCAGGGTTGACAGCTGGATTTGTTACAATGCAGTGACAGATTATCTGTCCCATTTCTTTACCCACCACCCCCACCCCATCCCACCACATCTTAATGTTAATTTCATCTCTGGATTCGAATTGTCGAGCAGATCCAAGTCAAATCAAAAACGTTTTAGATGCAAAACATTTAATAAGCCTGAACATCTATCATTGACGGTTTTTTTTTGTTTTTTTTTTTTAAAGAAATTCACGAAGAAATCGACAAAATATCCAATTTCCGAAATTTTAGAGGCAGTTAGCAAAAATGCCTGGACTGCTGCTCTTTTATATAGATTCCCACCAAAGTATAATGAGTTTGTCCTTATGTCATACTGAACTTTCCAAAAGGTTTATTGAAATCGATTTGAGTATTTATGCATAATCCTGCCGACAGAGAGTCACATTTTACTCGTACAGTTTTTGTTTTCTCCTTTTCCACTAAACTCACAGCGCTGATGTGGTGTTTGTGTGTGTGTGGTCCGCTAATCTATAAACAAGATCTAAGCGCACGGGAGTGTATGTGTTGTATGTGTGTGTATGTATGCATGCATGCGTGTGTGTGTGTGTGTGTGTGTGTGTGTGTGTGTGTGTGTGTGCATGTATGAGTGTGTGCGTTTGTGTGTGTGTGTCATTCTGCGGCTGCCCTCCGATGACCCCGCTTCCTGTCTCTCTTCAACTGTTGCCGTTGATTCACAACAGCGTAATGACAACAGCAGTGTCACTTTACCCAGCCCTCCAACTCGGAGCCATACAGATTGTATGGTCTTACTTCTGGGCCCACAGGCTGACTCCCACCCACCCCCCCAAATTACCCCCCTCCTCCCCAC
Organism: Conus betulinus; assembly: GCA_016801955.1. Lineage (NCBI taxonomy): Eukaryota > Metazoa > Mollusca > Gastropoda > Neogastropoda > Conidae > Conus > Conus betulinus. The sequence continues at coordinate 4,903 of JADBJO010004594.1, forward strand.
CGTCCTCCTGCTTCATTATCATCAACAAGTGCAACCCCCTTGTTTGCTGCTGTGAATCTCTGAGAGTCGCTACAGGTCTCTGGTAAACAAAAGGTGTG
>JADBJO010004594.1:10000-12500 GCA_016801955.1 Conus betulinus
ATGAGATAGAATGAAAGAAAGAAGAGACAAAAGGAAAATGAAAGAAAGATAATCAAGACGAAAAGAAAAAAAAATTACACACACACACACACACACACACACACACACACACACACACACACACACACAGAGAGAGAGAGAGAGAGAGAGAGAGAGAGAGAGAGAGAGAGAGAGAGAGAGAGAGAACTAACAGAAAGCAGGAAAAGACGGACAGCTTCTAAAACAGAAAGAAGGGAAGGAAGGAACGGAACGAAAGACAGAAAGAAAGAAAGAAAGAAAGAAAGAAAGAAAGAAAGAAAAGAAAGAAAAGAAAGAAAAGAAAGAAAGAAAGAAAGAAAATTTTTCACAAAAAAGTAAGCAAAGAAACTACAGAAAAGGAAGCAAAAATGGAGGCAGGTAAGACACACCATTAAAAAACGAAACAAACAAACAAACAAACAAAAAAGGGTTGGAGCTGTACTGTTTGACCAAGACACAGGCAGATAACTGGGTTTCGCGTCGATAGTAGTACTGGTCCTGTTTCGCTTCAGTTTTTTTTTTTTTTTTCATCCTCTTAAGGCACTCCATGTCCATGGATAGGGAGTCAAAAAATGACATGTACGCCCATACGAAAAACAAAAAAAAAAAAAAACAAGAAAGTGTAGATGTGATATCCGACATAGTCATATGTAATCTTAATTGTATGAAATGCGCAGAATCCCTCTGAAGCTGCTATTTTTTTTTTTTTATCATCTCGAGTTTAAGCTCAAGACAGCTCAGGGGCCCTACAGAATGACTGGTACGGCGGATGTCGACCTGTAGTCTTTCACAAGAAAGCCGATAGACACGGTCTGGCTTTCTGTGGAACTGAATGTTATTATGGCAATACATAACCAGGTACACCTTCGTTTGAACATCGGACGGTTGTTGAACTGTCGTCCCAGCTCAAAATGAACTTCAAAATGCTTGAAGTGGTGATCCACTTCCACACCAGTTTCCGTACGTTCAACGTGCATGATGTCTTGACTGGCTGACTAAAGTTTTGCTAATGTTTGAGCTAGATTCCAAGGACATCATGCCTTTCTTGGACTTCAGTTTCGCTGCTTCTCAAGAAAACGAATCCATCAGCGAAGTGAAGTTTGCAAAGATGTCTCCTCTAGTGTGTATAAAGCCCAGTAGCGATTGCTGCGATAGGTTTTTCAAGCAGAAGTTGAACGGAGTGGGAGTGAGAGAAAACAGGCATGACGCACACCCGTATTTGTTAAGAAGTCTCTGTGCTTTTAGTCAGCAGAATTACTCTTTTTTTTTTAAAGCACCGTTGTAAAGAGTTGTTCCGATAGAGGTGGTGTTGCTTCTACGTAATACTTCCCTTTGAGTCTGCTGTTCATCGTCTATCAACTAGTAAACAAAGCAAACGAACAGAACTCATAAATAAAGGGCAAAATAAAGATGAAAAGAAAAAGAAAGACTTGAATAAATGGAAAAGAGGAAAGTCACACATCATCAAGGAGAATCTTTCCCCGGATCAAGAATTCACCACTTCCGTTAGAAAGATAACAGGCTCACCATAAACATACATTTGGGGAGAGAGAGAGAGAGAGAGAGAGAGAGAGAGAGAGAGAGAGAGAGAGAGAGAGAGAGAGAGAGAGAGAGACTCAAGACTCAAGAAAATGTATTCTACTTTTAGACCATAGCTCCTCTTGAAGGGAGTTAACTACAGTCATCTTAGCACCCGAACAACTGCACGCAAACATAACTAGACCTAATACTTATTCAGAATACACTTTATGACAAAATATATGACCGCAGCTTGAATGTTTTGAATAAGAGAATTTACATTTTTTTTAAGAGAGAGAGAGAGAGAGAGAGAGAGAGAGAGAGAGAGAGAGAGAGAGAGAGAGAGAGAGAGAGAGAGAGAGAGAGAGAGAGAGAGAGAGAGAGAGAGAGAGAGACGAAAGGACAGATAGACAGAATACTCTCAAGGATGATGTTGACAAATGCGTGATGACAGCTCAAGAGGAAGCGGGGAGCCAGAGGACGTTGGCTTTCCCTGAAGTCCCGTCACGTTTTATTGGACCTACACACACGCGCGACTCGGGCTCCCACCTCATATATACTGGAGAACATGGGGCTGGAGTGGGGATGGATAGGTGATCTGAGGGGTGGAAGAGAGGAGAATAGTCTAAACTGCGGCTGGAAGACGACTGGGGAACACCATGTGCTCTGTCAAACCACATCATTCAAATTCTGATAATAAGAGGACATTCAGCTGAAGATCTTTTTTTTTTTTTTCAAACATTTTTCTTTTACAGTTTGTCCTGTATTTCATGCAACACCTTAAAATCAGATTACTTTCCATATCACATCAATAGGACAGAATGTTTCACAAGATTAATTCATCATTAAGCGACGTTTCAAATTACCAGGAATAAGCTGAGTATTTGGAGTGAGCCAGGCAACATTCTAGTCTAAATCTAGCTAGGAACAGGTACAAAACGCTAATTATCATCCAACAAGAAAA
>JADBJO010004594.1:42500-50000 GCA_016801955.1 Conus betulinus
ATCACAACCATTTCCACTCAGTCACTCCAAAACAGCCAGACTTCACCATTTCCTCGTCAACCATGCCAGCCTGCATGTAATTCACTCCTATTTCAGTCCCACGTCCACGGCAACACAACACAAGCACGAATACACTTAGACATCACCCAAGTCCGAGTTCCTGCGACGCACGGTCAGCTCTAAATTGTCCCACATCCAGGGCCACATGGATCAGCCAGAACAACAGCGTTGAAGAAGTCCCGGTCCCGGTCCCACGTCGTCAGTTCCAGAAGATGGGAGGGGGTGGACGTGACAGACCTCCAGGGGTGTCCAGAGGTGGATCCGGCCTTCTGAGACAAACAGGGTCAACGCCCAAAACGGCGGGTGAAAGGGGGAGATGAAGAGGTAGATATGCTGGTCAGCTCCTGGCCCAGCGAAGAACCCAGGGGCTGTTCAGCCGTTCCCCACCAAGGGAAACCGGTCTGGGGCGACCAAAGGGAAGATGTGCCAGTGGTTGGGAATAGAGATTCCCCCAAACACGCAGCGGTTTCCTCCTACCCAAAAAGGTTAAGGACCAGCCGCTGATCTGCACCGAAGCAGACAAAAAGTAATACCACTGCACTGGGACAGCGATCCCACTCGACTCAACGTTGAAATCCGAGTGCCACTTCACTCTCTTGCCTCCTTCCTCCAACCCTGAACTCGTGAACACTACCTCTCCGCCAGAGTTAAACTGTACTGACACACAAACTTAACGAAAAACACGTGCAGGCAGCACAAAACCGCTCAGCCACACTCCTGTCACCCAATACAAGAAGTGGAAAAGAAAAATGCAGTGGGGGATGCAGGAAAAAAAAAAATAAATACACGGACAGCACGCCAAGCCCTTCCACTGACAGCCAAATGGTGCCATCTGCTGGAAAAAGGGCAGGCGACAAGAATTGTTTTCCTGCGTTTATGTCATTTGGCACTTTATAGAATTGTAAACTGCCCCAGGCTGATTGGCAGCTGGCTTCTGTGTCCTTGAGTCATGTGTAGCATGCTCCATATCTACCCCACTCTCCATTATCCGTCCTTCCCCCACTCCCACCACTTCCCCTATTTCTTTGCATTTGGAGCATTGTTGCTAATCACCATAGACACATACCCATGTACAAAGAAGAAGAAGAAGCAGAAAAAGAAGAACTAAAAAAACAACAAGAACAAGTACAAGAACAAGAAGAACAAAAACAAACAAGAAGAAGAAGAGGAAGAAGAATGAATGAATGAATGAATCTTTAATGGATTGAGAATTAGTCAAGTCAAGTCAAGTCAAGTCAAGTAAACTTTATTATCTCAATTTGAGAATTAATTTGTGGTCACACACATTCACAGCAAATAAACAATAATTTAGCCACATTACCCATTTTCTCACATATGACATACATTCATATAGAGGAATTTGGATTTCAATTAAACATCTTCTCGGTTCATGAAATCAATGGACAGGGGAATAAAACTTTGTTTAAATCTGACACTTCTGCATTTAACCGATCGATATCTTCGTCCTGACTGAAGAAAGTCATACTGATTTGCAAGAACGTGGGTCTGGTCACACGTAATCTTCTTCGCTTTACAAACAACACGGCACCTGTATAGCTCACTCAGACTTTTTTGTCTCTCACCCAACGATTTTTCCTCCCACGTTAGGGCTTATTGAAGGCCTTTTTACAATTCTGCCCAACAACAGCTACAAACTGAAAAAAAAGTAAGGTAACATCGAACTTACAAAATAACATCAATATAACGATTTCATGCTTAAATCTCTCTCTCTCTCTCTCTCTCTCTCTCTCTCTCTCTCTCTCTCTCTCTCTCTCTCTCTCTCTTCTCTCTCCCCCCTCACACACACACACACACACACACACACACACACACCACACACACACACACACACACACACACACACACACACACACACATCTTAATCAACTGCATCGTTTATCTGCAGTGCACGTTTTTTGTCTCTGGTAAGTATGTACGGCCAGGCTAATATCTACGCATAGGTCAGTCATGAGTATCAAAAGAAGTAACTTTACTTCATTTTTGAAAAAACTGGTAATTGGGGAATATTTCTGTATTTTGCGGGAACTGTGTTCCATTCTTTACAGCAACAGGAGAAACTTGTTTTGAATAAATCTAAATTAGCTTTAGGAATAATGAATCTGAGCGAATCATGATCATGGTGATGTAAATGTACTATTGAATTTAAGTAATCTGGGCATGCGTCATGAACAAGAAGAAGAAGAAGAAGAAGAAGAAGAAGAAGAAGAAAAATCGTAAGGGATCAATCAAGGCAGAACCTTTTCTCTTGATGACAGGAAACCAGCCCGGGTAAGTTTACATATTGTACACATCGGAGAATTCCTGAAACTCTGGACTGTGTAACAACCCCCTCTACCTCTATGCTGTTGCACATGACCGGAGACAGGGAGCTATGGAGATCCCCAACTGCCCAAGCATCCATCGGCGATGCCTTACTTTTGAGGGCCTTTTTTGAGTCTGTCTCTTCGTGAGAGCTAGTCAATCACCTGACATAAATGGGGAGGGGGGGGGGGGGGAGACAGGACAAAGGCAGGGTTCGGACGGGGACGGGGGTGGGGGGGGGGGGCGGGCAGGCGATGTCAGTTAGCTGTATGGTCTTGGGGCGATGAGGGTTGAATGCTTCTTATCCCTGTCTTGAGCTTGGTGCGTGAGGTCAATCTCCTGATGGTGCTCTCTCTCACAGAACTCCCTGGACCTTCCGTCAGAGCCCGGAACTTCTCCCGCGTGGACAGGAACCTGACCTTGACCAAGCCCTCCGTCATCTGCACCTACACCTCCCTCCGCCTCATGTCCGCTTCCCCCAAGTCCCTGGTGCGCGTTTACTGGAACGTGCGTGACGTCACCGGTGTCTCCACTTCCGCTGCCCTGTCCTTCGTTATGGCCATTGCCAAGTGTGCCGACGAAAGCGAATGTCCGTCCAAGAACTCGAGGTGGAGCTTCTTCCCTAAGCCGGTAAGAAACACAGAAGTGTCTGCTGCTGAAAATGCTGTGGCATTGTCTCTCTCTCTCTCTCTCTCTCTCTCTCTCTCTCTCTCTCTCTCTCTCTCTCTCTCTCTCTCTCTCTCTCTCTCTCTCTCTCTCTGTGACTGTCTCTCTGCAATGTTGACGATGATTAAAAGAGCGATATAGCAACGACAATGGTGGTGATGCTAACATTGACGATTTTCCAGCCTTGAGCAAGCTGGAAAATCACGAGTCCGACGTTTTCTAGCTTGGAATTATGGAAATGATGACGATGATGATGTTGTGGCAAATGCAAACATTGGCCTAATGTGCATCTTTTCATTTCATGTACCTTTCCCCCATAATAGGGCTGTTCTCTTACAAGATTTATCCATATTCATCCTGTTCAGGTTGATTTAGTCCAACCTAGATCAGTCCACCCGATTCCATCTGTTCCGTCCAGTCCAAGTCAAGTAAGTCCAATCCTCCGGTCAAACGCATCCACACTATTCCAGGTGGACTCAGTCTATTGTACCTTGATCTATTTTCTCTGTTGTCCAGTTCGATTTATTCTAATCCTCCAGGTTAATCTCAAGTGCAATGACCAAAATTTTCGGAGTTTCCCGTGCAGTCAGAACTCTGTTACTTTCATGCAGGTATAAGCTGCGATAAAATCCAATCTTTTTTTCGCTGTTGTTCAGTACAGTTCATTCCAACCCTTCAGGTTAATCTCAAGCTGCAATAACCAAACGTTTCGCATTTTCCCGTACTTTTAATGTAGGTCTTAGATGCAATAAAGTGTTCACAAATTCAAACATTCGAAACACGAATGTAAACAACAAAGTTGCCAACATTTGCAATATTGTAGCCCATCACTGGATGGCTTCATGCAACACACTGCTGACATAGATCAGAAAACCAACACTAGTTTACTATAAGTGCGATTGATATGAGCGTATGTGTTTTTTCCACCACCAATCAACTCTCTCTCTCTCTCTCTCTCTCTCTCTCTCTCTCTCTCTCTCTCTCTCTCTCTCTCTCTCTCTCTCTCTCTCTCTCTCTCTTGCCTTTCCCATTCACTCCCTGGACCCCCCCCACCCCACCCCGCCCGCCTTTCTGTCGTTTCTTGGTGTCTCCAGTTTGTCACGAAACAGACCTATTTCAGCTCATGTCTTTTTGCAGACCAACTTCAGCGTTATACCCGTGCGCGACTTGGAACCCAATTCTACGTACGTTTTCAAGGTACTGGCTGTTCACTCTTCAGGCTACGTCAGAGGTTCTGGAGTATCCAAACCCATAACCACCCCGCCTGGTGAGTCTTGCGGTGCTTCAGTCTGATGGTAAATTCTACAAATCAATTCTGACCTGCTTCCGAACTGGCCTGTTGAGTTGATATAGATATGTACATGTAAATGGAGAGAGAAAGAGAGAGAGAGAGAGAGAGAGAGAGAGAGAGAGAGAGAGAGACAGACAGACAGACAGACAGACAGACAGACAGACAGACAGACAGACAGAAAGACAGAATCGAGGTTCTTGAAAGTTGCAAGTGAACTGGTTATTCAATACACTGTGTCTAAAACCATCGAGAACCCGGTTTCAAGACCTGCATCAACATTTGCATATCTAGATAATTCATTGCCTCAGAATGTCCCTTTCCCTTTGCTGCAAGGTAAGTCTTTTGTGAATGAAGGTCTTCAATGTCAAGACAGGCACGCAGAGCGTCTGTCGGAAATTGTCACGACGCTTGGATTAATTACGTATGGAAATAAAATTTTATCGCCTGGTTGCTCGCTTAATGTTGCTCATAAACGAGTTCGGCACTTCCGACCAACTGTCCTTTGTGACATTGTGCCTGGTAATTAACCCCAGGATATGCCTGGATTCTTTATTTACCCTTTTTCGCTTTAAAAAAACAAAAAAACAAACAAAAAAACAGAACAACAAAACAAAAAACGAAAAAAAAAAAAAAAAAACGGCCATGCTTCCTGGATCATCCACATGGGCAGAGAACACATCTGTAATTGCTCATCAGAACCGCGACAAGTGGGTATTAATCAATCAGTCTCTCTCTTTCAATCAAATAGTCAATCAATCAGTCTCTCTCTCATGCCTAGAAAGGTTCTCTCTCTCTCTCTCTCTCTCTCTCTCTCTCTCTCTCTCTCTCTCTCTCTCTCTCTCTCTCTTCGCTCGCTCTTTCCCCTCCCTCTCCCCCTCTCTTTCTCTCTCTTCTCTCTCTCTCTGTCTCTCTTTCTCACAGCCTTTCTGTGTCTGTCTGTCTGTCTGTCTGTATATATGTCTGCCTGTCCGTCTCTATCTCTCTCTCTCTCTCTCTCTCTCTCTCTCTCTCTCTCTCTCTCTCTCTCTCTCTCTCTCTCTCTCTCTCCCCCTCTTTCTCTCTCCCCCCCCCCCCCTCTCTCTCTCTGTTTCTCTCTCTCCCCCTTTCAAATGCATCAATAGTTCTCCCTCTTTCCCTTCTTCCCACCCTCCCTTCCTCCCTCCCTGTCCTCCCCCGTCTGTCTGTCTGTCTGTTTACCAATATGTCTCTTTGTCTCTTAGACTGTCTGTGTGTCTCTGTGTCTGTCTCTCTGTGTCTGTCTCTCTGTCTCTGTCTGTCTGTCGTCAGCCTGCCTGTCTGTCTGTCTGTCTGTCTGTCTGTCTGTCTGTCTCCTGCTCTACTCTCTCTCTCTCTCTCTCTCTCTCTGGTATGTGTGTGTGTGTGTGTGTGTGTGTGTGTGTGTGTGTGTGTGTGTGTGTGTGTGTGTGTGTGTGTGTGTGTGTGAATGTCTGTCTTCTGTGGTGTGTCTGTATTTGACGCCAGGAGCACAGACACAATCAGCCGTGTCTCCCTGATGAGTCCGATCCAGCGGACGAAAGGCCTTAGGAGCAGGCAATACAAATAGGTCTGCCTTCGAGAGGGATTACAATGGTTCCCTCATGCAGCTAGTGAAGAGTTTTCATATTTATGATATACTTTCTTAGTTTTTTATGTTCCCAGTTTCTTCATCTTCAGTACCCCCCCCCCCTCCCTCCCCCCCGGCCTTAAGTTCAAATCTTTGCTAAGTCATCACTGACTGTGATGACGGAGGGATTGTTGGCCTGCACTTGTTTTTTCCCCACTATTAATTTGTTCGTCTTTGTATTTTGTCTGACTTTATTCAAGTTTAAAAGGCTGTGCCAGACTTGAATAAAAGTTACTCTGTGTTAGGTTTTCTTATGGGAGCAAGAGTTACCCTACTTGTCTGTCTGTCTGTCTGTCTGTCTGTCTGTCTGTCTCTCTCTCTCTCTCTCTCTCTCTCTCTCTCTCTCTCTCTCTCTCTCTCTCTCTCTCTCTCCACTAACGTTGCCTCATCCTGTACCATACTGTCTGTATGAACATAACCTGGCCGCTTCCTCCCCCAGAGCGGAGTCTCTGCGTCGTCTTGATTTGGTCGTCATGGCATAGAAAGAAGAAAAAGATTCCATTGTCTGTGTCTTTGTTCGTGCGTGTATCCGGTGAATCCGTCCGTCCGTTTGCATAGCGGGCGCGCGCGTGTGGTGTGAGTGTGTGTGTGTGTGTGTGTGTGTGTGTGTGTGTGTGTGTGTGTGTGTGTGTCTATATATATATATATATGTGTGTGTGTGTGTGTGTGTGTGTGTGTGTGTGTGTGTGTGTGTGTGTACGAGTGAATGGGCGCCAGAGACGGATCGTGTTTGAGAGAGAGGTGGACTGCGATGCAGATGAATCAAGGAATGCGTCACGAGTGATGGCCCTTTTTCTTTTCCTCGTTTCACTTCCTTCCGTTGCATTGATCTCTTGTCCGCACCATGACCATCACGAAGTCTGTCCTGTCTGTCTGTCTGTCTGGTCTGTCTGTCTGTCTGTGTCTGTCTGTCTGTCTGTCTGTCTGTCTCTCTCCTCTCTCTCTCTCTCCTCTCTCGCCTCTCTCCTCCCTCTCTCTCTCTCTCTCTCTCTCTGTGTGTCTCTCTCTATCTCCCTCTCTCTTGCAGTTCTGACGTGTGTTGTTGTTGTTTGTTGTTGTTGTTTGTCTCTTCTCTATCTTCGGATTCTTGCGTCTTCCTCTTCGTCTTGGTCTGATCTTTGTTTGTGTCTGTTTCTCTTGTTGTCCTGTCTGTTCTTGTTCTGTCTCAATATTCTGTGTGTTCCATTTTTGTTTCTATTCAATTCTTCCGTCTATCTTTCTCTTCTCGCAAGGTTTTCTCCTCTTTCTTGCTTTTCTCTCTCTCTTTTATTCCTCTCTCTCTCGTCTTTTTCTCTCGTTTCTTGCACAATGATCATCTTGGTTCGTCTTCCTTCTCCCTTTTCCTCTTCTTCTTTCTTTCGCTTCTTCTTGCTTCTTCTTTTGTCTTCCTCTCTATCTTCTTCTGTTTTCTTCTTCTTCTTCTTCTTCTTCTTCCTCTTCTTCTTCTTCTTCTTCTGCTCTCTTCTTCTCTTCTTCTTCTCTCTCTGTTTCTTCTTCTCTCTTTCTCTTCCCTCTCTCTGTCTCTCCTCTTTGACCT
>JADBJO010004594.1:67500-72500 GCA_016801955.1 Conus betulinus
TCAGTCTGTAGGATGGGGTGAAGGGTGTGTGTGTGTGTGTGTGTGTGTGTGTGTGTGTGTGTGTGTGTGTGTGTGTGTGTGTGTGTGTGTGTGTGTGTGGCGTGTGTGTGTGTGTGCGCGTGCGTATGCGTGCGCGTATTCGCGTGTACTGGGCAAATCTGTTAGGTGGGATACCAACCGGAGAGTGATTTAGGTTCTTTTTTCATAAGCTCATTCTGTTTGTCACCCTTTCCACTTGGGATCTGTTATTCACCCTTTCCACATTAGTTCTGTTAGTCACCCTTTCCACATTGGTTCTGTTAGTCACCCTTTCCACATTGGTTCTGTTAGTCACCCTTTCCACATTAGTTCTGTTAGTCACCCTTTCCACATTAGTTCTGTTAGTCACCCTTTCCACACTGGCTCTACTATTCACCCTTTCCATATTGGTACTATTAGTCACCCTTTCCTCATTGGCTCTGTTAATCACCCTTTCCACATCAGCTCTGTTATTCACCCTTTCCACATTGGCTCCGTTAGTCACCCTTTCCACATTGGTTCCGTTAGTCACCCTTTCCACATTGACTCTGTTAGTCACCCTTTCCACATTAGTTCTGTAAATTTACCCTTTTCACATTGGCTCCGTTAGCCACCCTTTCCTCATTGGCTCTGTTAGTCATCCTTTCCACATTGCCTCTGTTAGTCATCCTTTCCACATTGCCTCTGTTAGTCACCCCTTTCCACACTGGTTCTGCTAGTCACCCTTTCCACATTGGCTCCGTTAATCACCCTTTCCGCATTGGCTCCGTTAGTCACCCTTTGCACATCGTCTCTGTTAGTCACCCTTTCCGCATTGGCTCCGTTAGTCCCCCTTTGCACATCGTCACTGTTAGTCATCCGTTATAACCTTGACCTATTCTATAACCCATCCAAGGCCCATAACTCTTCCCTTCGTGTTGCTCGGGCCGTGGCGTGGGTGTTCGCCTGTAGCGCCAGAGAAACCCAACGGTCTGAACCTGAGCAGCTCGGCGCCCTATGTGATGAACAACCAGACGGAGCAGGAGCTGTGCGATATCTTAGTGACCTGGGATCCGCCCAAGTATCGCCGCTACCGCAACTCCATCAGCAACTACACCCTCGCCTTCCGCAAGGCGCCCGACCTCATGAACGCCAACGTCATCCAGCCTCACCGCGGCATCTTCTACCTGCCAGCGGTGAGTCTCTCTCTCTCTCTCTCTCTCTCTCTCTCTCTCTCTCTCTCTCTCTCTCTCTCTCTCTCTCTCTCTCTCTCTCTCTCTCTCTCTCTCTACGTGTGTGTATGTGTGAAAAACAGAGAAGAGAGAGAGAGAGAGAGAGAGAGAGAGACAGGGAGAGAGAAATAGACAGAGAGACAGTGTGTGTGTGTGTGTGTGTGTGTGTGTGTGTGTGTGTGTGTGTGTGTGTTGTGTGTGTGTGTGTGTGTGTGTGTTAGATAGATAAATAGAGAGAAGGAAGAGAGAGTGTGTATGTGTTAGAGAGAGAGAGAGAGAGAGAGAGAGAGAGAGAGAGAGAAGGAAGAGTATGCATGTATGCGTGCGTGCGTGTGTGTGTGTGTGTGTTGTGTGTGTGTGTGTGTGTGTGTGTGTGTGTGTGTGTGTGTGTGTGTGTCTGTGTGTGTGTGTGTGTGTGTGTGTGTGTGTGTGTGTGTGTGTGTGTGTGTGTGTGCGTGCGTGCGCGTGCGTGGGTGCGTATGCGCGTGTATAGGTAGTGGTGGATAGTGGTGCTGGCATGTGAATGGTAATAGGTATGTAAAGAGTAGAGATGTCACCACACACACACACACACACACACACACACACACACACACACACACACACACACACACACACACACACACACACACACACACACTCAGAGAGACACGGACAGACAGACAGAGACTCAATGCTGTCACGGACAGAGATCCAGTTCACCAGGAAATAAGTGCGACAAGGTTAATCTTGCGTCAATCTTGGATCTCGGATCAAGTGTCACAGATGAAGTTTTCAAAACTTGATTGTTGTTCCTGATGTCATTGTCTTCGGCTATGACGTGGGTTTTTTTTTTTTTCTTTTTTTTTTTTTTTTTTGTTAGAGTGTTATCGTTGCTAGCCCTTTTCTGTTTCCGAGTCGTCATTATCACATCATCATCATCATCATCATCATCATCATCATCGCCGTCGTCGTTGTCGTCGTCGTTGTTGTTGTTGTTTAACTATTCTCGGTAAAGGATCATGTTGATGATGGTGCCAATGACTATTGTGATAACGGCGGTGATGATGATGATAATGCTGGTCGTGACAATGGCAGTGACCCTTGTTATTAATCCACGTTCCTCTAAAAAAAAAAAAAAAAAAAAAAAAAAAAAACTACAGACACGTTTCAAACTTCCGCTTCATGTGAAAACTTTGTGAACGAACTGGTCTTCCACAGCTGTTGGCTCATCGGAACACCCACAATCTGACTGACTGAGCCTCGTCAGTCTGGTCACAGAGAGTGTCATGGCACAGAGTCCTCTCTCCTCAGAACTGTAAATGATCTTCTTCCGTTGATAATGGCCCTCCCCTTGGATCGGGTTTGAACTTGTCTGCGGCTTTTGACTCCACACAAGTAATGGCGTTCTTCTTTCCAGACTTCAACATTCTTTTAGATCGCACAGCACGGCTTCATGTGGTTAGAATCTGAATTTGATCTCAGAGGCTGAACGTATACGGCCTTTCCTCGTCGTCACTACATTTCCAAAATATGATTTCGAATTTCCTCTGAAGCGGGCTGCCTTGTGTGGATTTGATACTGATTCTCTCTATGTAGATTGCCAGTGACTAGACAAGCGCGGGTGTGGCTGTGGATGGAGACTTGAATGAGCAGCGTCGGTATATCGCCACTGGGACTACCTCGCAGTCAGTACTTATCTTCTTGACTGTCTAGCTGTCAGTGCTTTTTTTGCATAGCGGTTGCTTTTTTTTTTTTTTTTTTTTTTTTTTTTTTTTTTTTTTTTGTCTGTCCCCAACCTCTGCGCGACTTCAGAGGCAGTGCACCCACGCCGCTCATTCCGATACCCCCCGCCGCAGCCCCAGCCCCGGCACCGACAATCCACAGGAACAGGCGCCTGTTCTGATCTAACATACACAGGACACCACCTACTAAGCCCCCTACTGACGACAATAATTGCTTAGTCGCGGAGCCGGCGTGAGTGAGCTCTCCCTCCGGAGGGAACCACCACGTCCGTCCAGCGACAGCCCCCATGGACTCGCCGATACCGGTGACCCCGACGGAACCAAACCAAGGCCACAGACGTGGAGAGGACATCGAAATTGAGGTCACCATGAGAGCAGGGCATGAAGGGCCACAGAATTTGAGACTTTTTTTTTATATACTGATCGATGAGAATGAGGATGATTAAGATGATGCTACGGATTTCCATTTTGGTCTGAGACTACATGACAGGGCTGTACTCTACGCTTCCTTTCATAATATATCCCGGCGTCAACCAGGCCCGAGAGATACAGGCACCTGCAGTGTTGGTCAAGAATTTGAGCAACACTCTCAGAAACGCATCCATTAAGTGGATGAAACTCAACTGTGTGGTCCCAGTCTTCCCAACTGAGTCCGCAGCAACTCAACTCTGGGTAGGAGCCGGTCGGGGCAGAAAAAAACCCACATGACTTCTGATGGGATTCGAACCCACGACCTCCCACCCACCCCCCATCATCCCCTGTTGCACGTCCCCACCTCCACCCCCATTTTGTTCTTGTTGTCTCCATCTTATGTTTGAGTATATATGCATGCTTTTGTCAAACCTTTGCATACAAATGCGAGTGTGTGTGTGAACCATGTACCCTATCATCCTATGTGCCCGTCTTTTGCTTTCCTTTTTTCCCCTATTTTCTTGTTTTTAAATCTTATTGCATAATTTAGCTTGGCAAGGACAGATTGGAAGAATAGGCTCTGCCTACAATCTCAATCCTTGATCGAATAAAAGTTTTTGAGTTCCAAGTTCTGAGTTCTTCTGTTCATGGTCACCGTCTAGCTATGAGCGGTCCTTCTTTTTCGTGAATCCTTAGCTGTGAGTGCTTTTTCAGGGTGACTGGTTAGCTGTAAGTGCTTGTCATGGTGACTGGTTAGCAGAGTGCTTTTCAGGGTGACTGGGTAGCTGTGAATGCTTTTCAGGGTGACTGGTGGTAGCTGTGGGTGCTTTTCAGGGTGACATATTAGCTATGATTGCTTTTCAGGGTGGCTGGTTAGCTATGGGTGCTTTTCATGGTGACTGGTTAGCTGTGGGTGCTTTTCAGGGTGTCTGGTAAGCTGTGAGCGCATTTTTTTTTTTTTCATGGTGAATGTATAACTAGGTGCAGCCGTCTACCTAGTCTTTCATGAACTGTGCCGAGCTGTGATTGCATCTTTTCACAGAGACTAGAAATGGGTGAGTGGGTCTTTTCAGCCAAGACCATCTCGGTTAAGTTTTTGCAGTCGGTAGCTGCCTAGTCATATGTGTTACTTACTTCTCAACAAAGAAACGATGATGATGATATATGACGATGATGATGATGATGATGATGATGATGATGATGATGATGATGAAGTGGGTATGAGCGTGCGCGCGCGCGCGCGTGTACGCGTGTGTGTGTGTGTGTGTGTGTGTGTGTGTGTGTGCGTGCGTGCGTGCGTGCGTGCGTGCGTGCGTGCGTGCGTGCGTGTGTGTGTGTGTGTGTGTGTGTGTGTGTGTGTGTGTGTGCGTACTGTGGGCAGGGGGCCACCAACTACACCATCCGCCACTGCCACTGGGACGGTATCTACGAAGTGTCCCTCCGAGCACAGTCCCATCGGAGGCAAGAGCGGAGAGGCCACGGCCAGCATTGTTCTAGGTCTGGAACCACTGTGTCGGGCTGTGGGGACGGGGATGGGGTAAAGGGGGGGGGGGGGGGGGGGGGGGGGAGCTGGAGGGAAAGGCAAGGAGATGTACTGACCCATCCATGTGCTAGCTATGAGAAACACATCCACACG
>JADBJO010004594.1:80000-82500 GCA_016801955.1 Conus betulinus
CAAAAGTAAGCGTAGAGTACAACCCTTGTTAGGCAGTGTCAAACCCGGATGGGAATTTGTAGCATCATCTTCACTCTCACCGATCGACATTAAAAGAAAATACCAAATCATGCGGCCTTTCGTGCCCTGCTCTCATTGCGACCTCAGTTTCGATGTCCTCTCCGTGTCCGTGGCCTTGGTTTGATTCCGTCGAGGTCATTGGTATTGTCAAATTTATTGGACGGACGGACGTTGTGGGGACGCCCTCCGGAGGAAGACATCACGCACGCCGGCTCCGCGACTAAGCAATTACTGTCGACAGTAGGGGACTTGGTAGGTGGTGTCCTGCGTATGTTGGATCAGAACAGGCACCACTGAACACCACCGAAGTGTCACGGCAGCAGTGCAGTGTCTCCTCCAGTGGGCTGCCTCTTGACGGCTTGAATTCACCGCCCCTGTGGATAGCCGGTGCCGGGGCTGCGGTGGGCCGGGCCGGGTTATTGCTGAGGGCGGGGAAGGGAGGAGTTGGATTGAGTGACAAGGGTGCAGTGCCACTGAGGTGGCAAAAAAGACGAGACAGGTAAAAAAAATCTTTGATGTCCTGTTTTCCAAGGCAGTATCTTTATGTCATCGTCACCCCTCATCGGCTCAAGATGAAGGATACCCAATATCTGTGTCTTTATTCCATTAAAACTCCCCGTCGGGCAATGATAAACATCCCCTGGATTTCGTTAAGGGTATATCATCTTTGTGTAATCATCAATCCTCATCAGATCATAATGGAGTATTTCTTATATCTATTTACAGGACTTCATCATCGTGTGCTCGTCATCCATCATCGGACCATAAAGAGTTGTCCCAAGTGTCTGTTTTCCAGGACGCCATCTTTATAATATCATCACTCGTCATCAGACCACGGGAACGTTTGTTTACAGGCCATCATTTTTATATTGTTATCCTTCACTGGAACATGATTAAAGTATACCCCAATGTCTGTTTCCAAGGTATCATAATTACAATATCACCCTTCTTTAGACCATGATACAGTTTCCTCAGTGCCTGTTTTCAGGCCGTCATCTCTACATAATTGTTCTTCACTGGGAGCATGATAAAGTATTCCTCGAGTCTGTTTCCAAGGTACCATCTTTACATCATCATTCTTCACCGGAGCATAATAAGATATCCGTCTGTGTGTTTCCAATGTATTATCTTTACATCGTCATCCTTCATCAGACCATGTTATAATATCCGTCAGGGTCTGTCTCTTAAAATATCATCTTTATTCTTCACTGGAGCATGACAAAGTATCCCTCAGTGTGTCTGTTTCTATAAATCAATATTCTTCACGGGACCATGATAAACTATCCCTTAATGTATGTTTCCAAGGTATCTCCACGCCATGACAAACGGTTCCTTTCGTGTTGACAGAACTTGTGTTACCTGAACTGTTTCTGTTCACTTATATGACGGTGTCCTAAAACAAAAGACTCCTGGAGTCTTTGCTTAGATGTTAATACATGTTTCTGGTTGTTATTGTTGTTGTTGCTGCTGCTACTGTTGCCGCCGCGCTGCTGCTGCTGCTGCTACTGCTGCTGCTGCTGCTGCTGCTGCTGCATACATGTATGCGTGAGACATTTCAGGATACCATATATTCAAATTTAAAAACTTTTTTTTCAGAAAAGTTTTCTCGTTCGTTGTGTGTGCCTCTTGTATTCGTGTGCGTCAGGTGTATAAGTACCGCGATCGGCAAAGGTTCAGAGCTGTGTGCATGATCTGGTTTCACCATGTAAGCGAAAGTTAGTTAGGTTCTTGTTAGTTCTTTATCGGTTTTGGATGTCATTCTCTGAAACAAAACACATGCTGACAACAAGTCTTAATGGACGTAGAGATCGGCTCATTGTGTGTACCTGTGGGTTCTCAAACACGTAATTTCTTTTCGAAAGCAAAAAAAAAAAAATCTTTACTTGAAAGACTGGCAGTGTTTCTCACACATCTTGAAACTGTTTCTGAAATCACCTGACGTTAAAAGCTAAGGACGGATTCCGTTTTGTTGATCCTCCCTCAATCTCTCTAATTCTCGCTGCTTCTTTCCCCCACTCCAACCGCCAGCCTCTATCTCCTCCCACCACGTTTCCAGCAAATCCTACTCTCCCCTTTTTTTTTTTTTTTTGTTCCTCCCACCCTCTCTCGTCTCTCTCTCTCTCTCTCTCTCTCTCTCTCTCTCTCTCTCTCTCTCTCTCTCTCTCTCTCTCTCTCTCTCTCTCTCTCTCTCTCTCTCTCTCTGTCTCTCTCTCTCTGCCTCCCTCTGTCTCTCTCTCTATCTCTACCTCTCTCTGTGACTGTCTGTGTCTGTCTCGCTCTCTCTCTCTGTCTGTCTGTCGTTCTGTCTGTATGTCTTCCTCTGTCTGTCTCCGTCCGTCTGTCTGTCTGTCTGTCTGTCTGTCTGTCTGTCTGTCTGTCTGTCTGTCTGTCTGTCTGTCTGTCTCTCTCTCTCTCTCTCTCTCTCTCTCTCTCTCATGCA
>JADBJO010004594.1:90000-102500 GCA_016801955.1 Conus betulinus
TTTGTCTGTCTTTCTGCCTAGCTCTCTCACTCCCTCCCTCATCCCCCTTCCCCCTCTCTATCTTGCACCACATCATCAATGGTTTTAGTTCAAGATTTCATGCATCGCTGCAGTCAATGCATACACGTATCTTGGACTCTGATTCACTACCAGATTAAATTCACTTTTGGATGTCAAGATATAGCTAACAGAGCAAATCTTTATTCCATATGATTTGGATATTAGCGCATTTCTGTTTTTCGAAGTTATTTGACTCTTAGATGCAGCCAAGC
Source organism: Conus betulinus (assembly GCA_016801955.1). Lineage (NCBI taxonomy): Eukaryota > Metazoa > Mollusca > Gastropoda > Neogastropoda > Conidae > Conus > Conus betulinus. The sequence continues at coordinate 90,273 of JADBJO010004594.1, forward strand.
TTACAGCATGGAGCAAAACTCTGGCCTTTCGACAAAGGTGTTGAAACAGAAAATGTTCATTTGTACGCTGTGAAAAAGGTTTTTGACGGTATACAATATAACAACAAATAATTTAGTTTATGGTGAACTTGGAAGGTGTCCGATGTATATTAAATTCTTCTGTTGTTTTTTTTTTCTGAAACGTAAAAAGTATTGGTTGAAAATAACTAGAATGGAGGAAACTAATATACAAGTTGAAGCTTATAAGACGTTGCGAAAATTTGGATTGCAACAGTAAGAAGACATGGGATACCGATGCTTGTCAGTGCTTACATTCGTATGGTTTTTGCTTGTGTTTGGGACAACTAGGGCGTGGTGGAAAAAAAAAATATCAGGATTTTAAAGATGACTTAAACAAAGAATGACTGATTGCAGATGGCAAGACTGGCATGCTTATATCTACAGCAGGGACAGATTTGCACAACACAAACTGCTTAAAACAACGTATATGATTGAACAGATATTAAAATGAACATGGAAAGGTATATTAACAGGGCACTGGCAAAGTTTAGATTTGGTATCTCCGACATAGCGTGCCGTCGGTTTAGATGCAGTGCTTTGAATGAAAGCGTACTGATATGCCGCTTGTGTTACAGGGTTAAGAAAGATTAAATGTATCTTCTGTTTTGCTGTCCTGCACTCAGTGACCTTAGAGTAAGATTTATTAAGTCAAAGTATAATTTTGATCCTCGTAGTTTTAGAGTCAACTTACTGTTAGCAATGAGAAATGAAAATGACCTCTTCGATCTTGCTGTGTACATAATATATAAGGCACAAAAGCGACTGCAAGCAGAATATTCATAATAGTTTTGCATGGTGTATGTACGTGACTGCTTTATTTTTAAAATACATTTTAGTGAGAATGCTTATTTATTTGTGTATTGCGGGTGTCACATCTTCAGCATGGGCTATGGCCTTAATCTGAATAAATTATTCGTATTCGTATTCCTCCCTCTCCCCCTCCCTCCTCTGCTACCCTCTGTTTCTCTTCTCTGCTCTCCTCTGTCTTTCCTCTCTCTCTCTCTCTCTCTCTCTCTCTCTCTCTCTCTCTCTCTCTCTCTCTCTCTCTCTCTCTCCTCCCTCTCTCCTCCCTCTTCCTCCCTCTCTCTCCCTCCCTCTCTCTCTCCCTTCCCCTTCCTCCCTCCCTCCTCCCCACCCCCCCCCTGTCTGTCCCCCCCCCCTTCTCTCTCTCTTCTCTCTCTCTCTCTCTCTCTCTCTCTCTCTCTCTCGTCTCGTCTCATTCTTCCTCCTTTCTGTTCACCTTCTTTAACACGCAGCCTGCCTGTCTGTGAGCAGCTGGTCGTTTGGCATCGTGCTGTGGGAGATCGTCACTCTGGGAGGCTGCCCCTACCCTGGCATCCCCAACAAGGACCTCTTCAGGCTGCTGAAGGAGGGATACCGCATGAGAGAAACCAGAGAACTGCAGCCCCGAGATGTCAGTGATAACTTAGTACTTCTTGTTTGCAGTGCTATCTTAATAGTTGGTATGAGAGAGAGAGAGAGAGAGAGAGAGAGAGAGAGAGAGAGAGAGAGAGAGAGAGAGAGAGAGAGTGAGTGAGTGAGAGTGAGAGAGAGAGAGGGAGAGACAGACAGACAGACAGACAAACGGAGAGCGAGAGAGCAAGAGAGAGAGAGGCAGACAGACAGAGACAGAGACAGACAGACACAGAGATAGAGACAGACAGAGATAGACAGACAGACAGACAGGCAGGCAGACAGACAGGCGGACAGGACATACAGACAGACAGACATCGGAGAGAGAGAGAGAGAGAGAGAGAGAGAGAGAGAGAGAGAGAGAGAGAGAGAGAGAGATGACGATAGCAATGAAGGTAGGTTCAGACTAGGATCTTTCAATGTGAACCAAGAATCACACCCTCTCTCCTTCGTTCCACTATCCCTTTCAGACCTCTATCCATTAAGGATGTCTTTTGCAGCGAAGACTTAGTTGAAAAAAAAAAATCAAAAGACGGAGCGAAAAAATCTCTCTCTCTCTCTCTCTCTCTCTCTCTCTCTCTCTCTCTCTCTCTCTCTCTCCTCTCTCTCTCTCTCTCTCTCTCTCTCAAAGATGCTCCGCCATAATTTGAGACAGTACTACAGACGGACGGACGATGACGGAGAAATCAGAAATATGTATAATCAAAAGCGCAGAGATTATAAAGAAAATCTCAGACTAAAGAGAGAAAAACTCATCGATAAAAAGTTGTAAAGACTTTACATGACAACATAAACGACTCTACGAAAATTTGGAGCAAATTAAAATCTTCATCATGTAAAAAATCAGTTCAAAATGACATTAGCGAGGATGATTGGTACCAACACTTTTCAGAGGTCTTTCAGTCCAACTTGACTACCGATGAACATATCGAGTCTGTTGACGAGACAGAAGTACAAACTGATAGAGAATCAAATCACTTTAAAACAGACATTCTAGAACAGGATATCTCAGAAAGTGAAATTTACGCTGCAGTACTTCATTAAAGAACGGTAAGGCCGCAGGCCCTGATGCAATTGTGGGGGAAATTTTTCAAAAATTATGTTACAGTAATTATTCCGTTTTTGATTCTTTTGTTCATTAAACTGTTTTCTACTGGAACTTATCCTTTACAGTGGTCAGAAGCCATTATCCAACCTCTGTTTAAAAAGGTGACGTGAATGTAGCCGATTATAGAGGGATATCATTGTTGAATATGTGCAGTTAGTTATGCAGCCATATACTAAACGAACGGCTGAATAAAAATGAATTGAAGAAAATAATGTCATCAATGAAAGTCAGGCAGGATTTAGAAAAAATATAGTATTTTGACCACGTTTTTACACTCTTCGCTATAGTTCAAAAACAATTATTGCTACACAAGAAATTGTACGTAGTCTTTATCGATTTTAAAAAGGCCTTTGATTCTGTTGTTCGAGCAAACTTGTGGGATATTCTAAAGAAAAGGAGGATAAATGGGAAAATGTACCGGGCTATTATTAGTATATATAACACGGTGAAAGCGAGAGTAGGAGTTCGTAACGATTTAAGTGAAGTCTTTTCGTGTCCTCTCGGTTTAAAGAGGAAGAAGTGTGTAGTCCCGTTCGGTTTTTCCCTTTTATCAATGAGTTGGCTGCAGATATATTTAAAAGAGAAAGCATGGAATCCAACTTATCCCTGATTTTCTGGAAATTTTAATTCTTATGTTTGCAGACGATGTTATCCTCCTCTCTGATTCATGTTCTGGTTTGCAAAACCAGTTTAACGTCTTACACAACACAGCTAAAAGACTAGGTCTTAAGGTTAACTTGGATAAATCAAATATAGTCATATTTAGAAACGGTGGACATATCTCTGAGCATGAACAGTGGTTCTTTGGTCAGAATATGACGACTGTTGTAAACATGTACAGATATCTAGGGATCATAATGTCAACTAGACTTTCCTTTTCACATACCCTCTACGATATGTCAAGCAACCCAAGAGAGGCGTCATAACATTTTTTATTTGGTGGTCTGTGGGAGAAAATCGCCTATTGTATTCTGTAAGTTGTTCGACACTCAAATTCAACCAATACTTAGTTATGGGGCGGAAATCTGGGGCATACTTGGGAATCTCGACATTGTAGAAAAAGTGCACCTCTTTGCCATGAAAAGATTTTTGAATGTGAGCATCGGAACTCCTAATATAATGATCTGTGGAGAATTAGGAAGGTTTACATTTGCATCTCAATTTATTTTTAAGAAGTATTAAGTACTAGCTGAGAATTTTGAAAATGCCACCTCATCGATTGCCATATAAAGTCTACAAAATGTTGTTATATTTCTATGGTATGAATAAGAATACTTGAGCATCTAATGTCTGCTTTTTTCTTCTTCATAAGTATGGATTTGAAGAAGTTTGGGAGAATCAAGGGGTTGGGAACGAAACGGAGTGTTTTGAAAGCGTTGAGAAGTAGATTGATCCAAGACTATGAAATGCAGTGGTTTATTGAAATAAATCGGAGTGATCGCTTCCAGCTTTACAGGACATTTAAGTCTGATTTAATTTTTGCCACATATCTACAATCAGTTAGCCATCTAAAGGCTAGAATAAGTCTGATTAGAATGAGGTAGGGAGTGTCGCAATTAAAGGTACACAAAATGCGTTTCAGGAGAAACTTAATGGAACATGAACTGAAGTGCCCACTTTGTGAAAGCCAAGAAGAAACCGAAGTCCACTTTGTACTGCAATGTCCGGCTTATCAAGAATTAAGGGAACAATACACCCCAGCCAAGTACTACAGTAGTCCCTCTCAGTTTAAGTCGACAATGTTGTTTGCATCTGAACACAAATCATTGAATGTACGCCTTGCACTTTTTTCTAGACAAGGCTTTGAAGATGCGCCATAGTATTTTGAACCAAGGGTGAAATGTTTGGAATTTGAGTACAACTCGTGTGTTATTCATGCCACATGTCCAATAGTTCTATTGCTATATATACTTTGTGACAGCCCACTATGACATGGGCCAATGGCTTATTCATTAAAACATTCAGAGTTTCTCTCTCTCTCTCTCTCTCTCTCTCTCTCTCTCTCTCTCTCTCTCTCTCTCTCTGCGCGCGCGCGCGCGCGCGCGCGCGTGTGTGTTTGTGTGTGTACTTTAATCAGTTCGTTGTGTCTAGTAAAACCAGAGTTTACATAGCCACGTTGTTCACCGTCTAGATGTTTTTTTGTTGTTGTTGTTTGTCGTTGTTATTGTTGTTGTTGTTGTTGTGTTCATGTTCTCTTAACGAGGAACATGAAACAAAACAAATCGTACGACAAGCAGCAAACCGTCACACACGCTGGCACATGGTAACCTAATTCTTTGTCCCTCTTCCTCCGCTCCCCACCTCCGCCCCCTTCCCTTGGTAGATACAAGATGATGCTGTCGTGCTGGCACCAAGGCCAGAGGATCGTCCATCCTTCACCGAGTTGCGCAGCAGTCTGGAAGGGTCTCTGGAGAAGGCCCAGTCCTATATCGACCTGAGCGTGGCTGTCAGCGAGGACTTCTACAAACCAGACTCTGAAGGCAGGTGAGGAGTGAGCAGTCGCGCAGGCATGAGGAGGGGGCCAGGCTGGAGTGGCTCGCGCGGGAACTATGAAGTCTAGAGAAGAGTGTATGGATGCGATGGGGGATGGGAAGGACAGATGGGAAAAGGTGGCGATGGGAGGTTTGGTAGAGGATTCTTGAGGGTTCGGAGGAGTAATGAGAGAGAGAGAGAGAGAGAGAGAGAGAGAGAGAGAGAGAGAGGGGGGGGGGGGAGACAGAGAGAGAGAGAAAGAAAGAGAGACAGAGAGAGAGTGTGTGTGTGTGTGTGTGTGTGTGTGTGTGTGTGTGTGTGTGTGTGTCTGTGTGTGTGTGTGTCTGTGTCTGTGTGTGTGGGGGGGGGAAGGGGGGGGTGGAGAGGGGGCAAGGGTATTCCGGGCAGATGTTTGGGCAGTATACTGAGAAATTTGGAATGCTTAAAAAACTAAAGATGATTACGGAAGGGAGGTAACTAAAGTGGGATCTAGAGAAGTAACCGTGAGGTTTTGAATAGATAATGAGAGAGGATGAGGTGCATGTTTGGATCAACGTAACTAGGTATTTACTGAGTCGTGGCTGTTTAGGGAAGGGGTGCTAATGACTCGGAGAATGGGTATTGAACAATCCTTAGTACCTCAGCACTATTTTGAATGGGCACTCTCTAGAAAAGTGCAGATGGGGGGGGGGGAAAGATAAGACACAAAACAGCCAATGGGCCTAAAGTGTGTCTGCATCCAAAGAAGTGATTTCTATCCCAATTAAGAGGTAGAGGAGAGTGGAAGGGTAGTAACGTTTGAGGTCTCTTGCCACCACTTAACGTCCTATGAATATCTTAGTGTTCACAATCTACCACGTTATGCATGGCTCAGTGTCCAGTTATGTACCATCTCATGATATGTCCACATCCAGTATTTGCCATCTAATGATGTCTTTGCGTCTAGTACTTACCATCGTACGAATGTATCAGTGTCTAGTATTTACCATCGTAGGAATGTCTCAATGATCACTACTTACTATCTAATATTGTCTTATTGTCCACTGTTTACCAACTTTTAAATGTCTCAGTGATCATTCTTTCTTGTCTGACTATGGTTGTGTGCATAGTGAACCCTGACCCCGCCCTGCAAAGCTCGGCCGTGCGCCGCCCGCCCAGGTGAAAAAAAAAAAAAACTGCTCCGGTCTAACTCTTTTCCAACCTACTGGCGACGGCCAAAGCCGTGCATAGTGCACCCGGCCCGACCCGCGTGAAAAGAGCTGTGATTTTGACGGAAGTGCAAACCGAACTTTTTTTCCCGGCCGTCAGGGTGAAGGGAGCGAACTTTTCTGATCTTTACCCCCCCAAAATTTATCTTTCTTTCCAGCGTTAATGACGAGAAACCGATCGCTGCCGTGAGGCTAAGATCATTCGGTTACACAAAACATGACCATAATCATGCCAGCAGGGATATTCTCTCTGCTGCCTAGGACAACATATTAAGAGAATTGGGAGGAAGTGGTAAGTAGTGAAAATGATATTGTTTTTTCCCCCACCAAATGAACACATTACAAACAAATCTTCGACTTTAAATCCAATAGAATTCACATTACAGAAAGTGCCAGTCACAGATATATTTTCTACAAAAAAACAAAACAAAACAAAAACAAAAAAAAAACAAACAAAAAAAAAAACAAAAAAAAAAAAAAAAAACCCTAAGAAACATCCACGTTAATGCATAAGTCCTTGAAGGTTTTTAATCAGTTTCAGTCGATCCGTTTTGACGTTTTCTTTTACGTTTTAGAAATAAGAATGTTTTAAACAGATTAGTAAATGTGTGCAATAGGATGGTGAATCTAACTGAACTGTATAAACGTTGTGTGAAAATGAAGGCAAGAAGAGATTGTGAGTAATCATAGTCATCCTCTTTAAAAATATTACGAATTGCTACATTCTAGTTTTCCAAATCCAGAACACATAGAAACAGAAACAGTTTTATCCACAAGCCCAAAGAGTTATTGAATAAATTATATTCTACACTTCTACACTATAAACTGTTACTATATGCTGACTTGATCAGACGTGTGCTTGTGCTACCAAAGTACAAATAACGAGATGCAAAGCATAGAAAAGTACTCCCATTTTATCTTGAATACGCGTGAGATATTCCATAAAGAGGAAAAACCGTTATGGGCCGTTATAGCCGTTAGTCACGGATATAACAGTAAAATAACACATCGGGTATCATTCGTGACCCATAATGAACATACCTACAAATTTTCAGAAACATCGGCTAAGTACTTTCTGAAATAGTCCATAAACAGAAAAATCGTCATGGCAGTTATAGCCGTTAGTAACGGATTTAACGGTAAATATATACATCGGGCATCATCCGTGACCCATAATGAACATACCTACAAATTTTCGGAAAGGTCGGCCAAGTACTTTCTGAGATATTCCACAAAGAAGAAAAACCGTTATGAGCCGTTATAGTCGCTAGTAACGGTTATAACGGCGAAATACATCATCGAGCGTCATCCGTGACCCATAATAAACATACCTACAAATTATCAGAAAGATTGGCCAAGTATTTTCTGAGATGTTCAATAAAGAAGAAAAACCATTTTAGGCCGTTATAGCCATTAGTAACGGATATAACTGTAAAATAAAACATCGGGCATCATCCGTGACCCATAATGAACATACCTACAAATTTTCAGAAAGATCGGCCCAGCAGCTTTGTCTGGAGCGAGTGGAACACATTTCGACCACGAACGGACACACACACATACACACACACACACACACACACACACACACACACACACACAGAGAGAGAGAGAGAGAGAGAGAGAGAGAGAGAGAGAGAGAGAGAGCATTTCTTCGTTCCCATACTAGTACTCCCAGTTCTATAAGAACTGGGAGTATAATAAAGAGTTCGCCCCACTCTCTTTCTCTGTCTCCCTCCCACGCCCTCATTCTCTGTCTCTCTCTGTAACTCTCGCAATCTCTTTTAATAAAAAGAGAGAGAGAGAGAGAGAGAGAGAGAGAGAGAGAGAGAGAGAGAGAGAGAGAGAGAGAGAGAGAGAGAGAGAGAGATTTGTGTTTTTTTTTTTCTTGTTTTTCTTTTTTTTTTTTTTTTTTTTTTTTTTTGCGTACGCAGGCTGATACTCCTGTGGACACTTCCTGTATAGACAGGCAAGGATTAATCCCAACTACCCAACAAAGGGGGTGGAGTTTTTGTGTGTATGACCGTTTTTTATCCCGCCATTATATGTATATAATGTATGATTAGTTGCAGAGAAAAACGAAGCGTCGTGTGTGCACTGTTTTCTTTTTTTTTCTCTACCACCGCCACAATCTCAATTTTTGGTTTCTCGTGAGCGCCTTTTTACATTGCAAGACAAATTCGTGTGAGGCAGCCGTCTCCGTCCGGATCTAGTATGCACGCTTCCAAGGACCCGAACAGCCAGATATAACACGGCCGGGTCCGAGTCCATTACGTACATTGCCTATGTCTCTGTGTTTACAATACACCATCTCAGGAAAGTCTCAATGTTCAATATTTACCATCTGATGAATGTCTAAGTGTCCAGTATTTGCCATCAGATAAAGCATTTCTATTCAGCATTTACCATCAGATGATGCCGCTGTGTCCAGTGTTTACCATCTAATAATGTCGCTATGTCCAATATTTACCATCTAATAATATGTGTGTGTTTAGTATTTACCATCCGATGATGTCGCTGTGTCGAGAATCTACCAGTTAATGATATCTCTGTGTCACGTATTGAGCATATAAGGATCTCTTCGTACCATTTTTTTTTTTTTTTTTTTTTTGCAAACCAGCTGATGATATATCTTTTTATCCAACATTCACCATCTAATGATGTTACTGCGTACCAGTAGCGTCCAGTATGCAACAGCTTATCACATGTCTGACCCTGTGCTTACCATCTAATGATTAATCTAAGATGGGTCTATGTGAAGTAGTTGCCATCACATGGTGCATATATGTCCAATATTTACCATCGAAGGATGCCTCTATGTACAGTACTTGACAACTAGTAACGTGTCTTGGCCTGTGCTTTACCATCTAATAATGTCCCTGTGTCTGTTGTTGAAGACCTAACGATGTCTATGTGTCCAGCCTCAGCGACCACCTGGCCCCTTTCGGCTCCCACCGACTCTCTATAGACGACAGCCGAGGCCTGGACATGAACGTGGACACCGGGCATCCTCTGGCCCTCGCCCAGACCCTGAGCGCCTCGGCCGACGTGCACGTGTGCCAGCTGTTCCACCACAACAGCGCCGACAAGAACCTGACCCTGGGAGTGGCGGATTCCATCACACTGGAAGCCCCCTCGTGCAACCCGGAGGACAGCCCCTACACAACGCCAGTGACGAAGGTCAGGTTCGCAAAGGGAGGAGGTCACGAAATGGAGTCGCACCATCCTGTCGCCACAAACGAAACAGCAGACTTGGATGATCTGACGCTAGAGTGTCAGAAGTCCTACTCCAATGGGGAGGGTCACCCCAAATACCCAGACCTCTTCCGACCGGGAGTAAAGCTAGGGGGAGAGGGAAAGGACGTCGGGGAAGAGGAGGAGGATATGGGGGGCATGATGCGTCACGGAGGTTCGGAACCTCTGCTGCCCAACGCGTCTCTGTCCGGCAGGGGAAGCTCGTCCACGGACTTGACCTGCGACTGCGAGTCCCCGGACAACCTCAGCAACACCTCGCTGTCTTCGGGTCACAGCCACCAGGTCAGGGTTCATCACGCGCCGTCCTTGACCTATGGCCTTCTCAGCGTGCTGAGGGCAGGCAAGGAGGTGCCTTGCAGGAAGATGCAGGGCTGCCCCAGGCGGCAGTCGCGGAGTCTGACCGATGTGAACAGTTTTGCAGATGGACAGCGAGGTCTTCGATCCCGAACTGGCCTGTGGGCACGCCGCCGTGGTGCAGATATAAAGGACAGGGACCTCTGGGGCGGGATAAACGAGAAATGGAGAGCCCGCGGAATGTAAAACACTGACATCCGAAGCATCCGTAGGTTCAGGAATGATCGAGAGGCAATAGATGCACTGAAGAGTGATTGCCACAGTATGTCTTTCTTACGTTCTCGTTGATGTTTGAAGAATCAACTAGCTTCTCGATATATGTTTCTACACTTGCTTCGTCTGTGAAACCGCTGTTTACTGGTGTCCAGTGTTCGAGTAAAAAAGGACGTATCCAAGATGTTTGTAACGCAGTTCAGCGCATTGGGAACATTAGCCATGCGGCTATGAAGAGTAGCGTCATTGTACGGCACCAGATATAGTGACTTGAGAGCCCTTCTGCAGTACACCCATACAGACGATGGCATACTGAATATATGGTAGCAGGTCAGCCTGACCACCACTCTCATATATTACTGTCAGCGATGCCCTTGAAACCGACCCACAAACAAGTGTAATTTTGGTAAGGAAACAATTGGCTCAACGCAAAGTTAAAATAGGAAACAGGTTTGGGGTAATTTTTTTTTTTTCGGTAAGTCGCGTACGGCTCTCGGTTAAGCCTTGCAGTTCAAAATGACATTTTTAGAGACTTGAATCAAAGCTACCAAAGAAACTCAGAGGGATTTATCATGCACGTTTAGCGGCAAACAATATGTTCAAGGTGTGTGGGGTTTTTTTTTTATTTTATATTTTTTTTTACAGTAGATGTTTTGTTTTTGGACACACTTAAAGAGCATCAATGATGTGAGATTTAATGTTCATCAGGATTAATGTAGCAAAAATCATTGCTGTAAAAGGTGGTCAGTGAGAGCAGAATCAGACCATAGCTTATTAAGACTTGAAGAGAGATGGATACATTTGCAAAACCTGCGCGAAACATATTGACCCAGAAGGTCTTGATGAAAGTGTGTTTATAATGGAATTGATCTGGTATGACTTGTGTGCATTGAAACTATATCAGCCCACTAAAATTCATTGTGAGGTTAATATGAAATCACAGTTCAGGAAAGGAGCCAATGTTGTATGTACACATCACTACAGAGGAAAGGAGGAGGCTGGTAGAATGTTCTGCCGCTGAAAGTAAATTCAGTAATGTGTAGATCGACGTGTAAATGTTTGAAAGTTTGAAACGATTCAGGAATAAGTCCAGCTGGGAATACATTGGCAGAACATGTCGCTGCGTAAAAGAGCTAAACCATTAGGTAATCATCAAATATAAGTTATCTTTTGATTTAACGTTTTGGGAATGTATTGGCAGTAGGTGTAGCGTAGAAGTCAACTGTTTGGTGGCCAGGCAAGGGTGAAGTACTTTTTAAATGAATCTCATTGTATTGAATTCATCATGCATTTAACGAATTAGAATATACTTTTCTTTATTCCAAAATAGGACTTGTGGCTGTGGAATTCGTCATGAATCATTAATATAGTAGAATTTGTTGACAAACAAGAGAACTTCCACTCAGTGTGCAATAAGGAATGCCAGTCTGGGGGTACAGAAGACTGACAGCTACAGAGATCACCATCGGTTATCGTTCTGCCATAACTTGATTAAAACCAATGATTCATTTCAGTGGAGTTGACCATGGAGTATCAAACCTGTGAGACGAGCTAACAATTGAAAGGACCTATCACAGACGCATTCCTTACAGGTTTATGACCTGGTGAAACTTGTGGACATAAAAAAAAGAACTAATCGCAGTGGATTTCACCATGGAGCATTATTTTGGTGAAACTTGTAGACACTAGAAAGAAGTGACCGCGGTGGAGTTCACCACGGTTATTAACTGGTGAATCTTGTGGACACCACAAAAAAATCACTGCAGTGTAATTTACTATGGGCTATTGGCTTAGTGGAATATCAAGACACTGGAAAGAACTCACTGCAATTGAGTTTATTATGGATTTTTTACCTCAGTGAAATAAGTGAACTGCAGAAAGAACTTATTACAGTGGGATTCACCATGGAGTACGAACATGGCGAAATTTGCGAACAGGGGAAAGAACTTACTGCAACGGAGTTTACCATGGAGTATTAACTTAATGAATCTTTTAGGCAGGCATTAGAATGAACTTATTGCAGTTAAGATCATCATGTCATATCAACTGGTGAAACTTGTAGAAGACAGAAATAATGTATTACAGAGAAGTTTACCTCGGAGTGTTAACTTGGTAAAACGTGTACACAGCAGAGAGAACTTACTG
>JADBJO010004594.1:112500-120000 GCA_016801955.1 Conus betulinus
ACACACTACGCACTACGCACTACGCACGGCCATGGTAACGAATTACGAGTGTGTCTGTCAATCTGTCTGTCTATCTGCCTGTCTCTGTCTACCTGTCTGTCTGCCTGTCTGTCTGTCCACCTGTCTATCTGTCTACCTGTCTGTCTGTCTGTCTGCCTACCGATCGATCTACCAATCTGTTTATCTACACAAACTCTCTCTATCTCCCTCCCTCTCTCTCTCTCTCTCTCTCTCTCTCTCTCTCTCTCTCTCTCTCTCTCTCTCTCTCTCTCTCTTAAACACTCATCCACACACACACGCACACGCACACGTGTGTACGTTTTTCAGAATGTGTTCTATGTTTTCCACTTCATTTGCATTTGTGGACTCGAACCTTTGTTTAAAAAACAACAACAACAACAGTAATGCAAAAAAAAACAATAACATCATCAACAACAACAACAACAACAAACAACAACATGAACAAGAACAAGAACAACAAGAACAACAGGAACAACAAACAAGTGAAAACCGGGCGCTTCCTCCCTTCTAACTTCACTGACCATCAGAGGCTGAGTTCTTCATCACAAAGGGAAAGTCAGTAGATTCTTAACAGTCTGGTTACTTGTGGTGTTTGGGACTGCTGGAAAAAAAAAAAGAGCTGGTGTAAATACAATGTGTGTCATGTGAAGAATTTACGTGCCACGTACACAAGGATGAAAAAAAAACTGTTGTCTAAATGAGTTGTAAGCAGGGTTTTTTTGTTTGTTTTTTTTGTTTGTTTGTTTTTTGTTTTGCAGGTCACCACTTAACTTGTATTTAACTTTTTTGCTTGCGGTATGTTGTATTGTGCAACGCTAAATGGATATGAAATGAAACATTGAATGCAAGATTAAAGTAAAACAATTCCTAAGTCCATGAATGGCGGTTGAGTAATGATTTTTCAGGGGCGAAAAAGAGATGCACAACCACAGTCCCAAGTTGCCCAGAGTTGTATTTAGCCTAGGGTTAACAACGAAACAAACGAACTTGTCTGTCAGATGTGTTATATCATTCTTTTATTTGTAATTCTTCAATGTGTGTGTGTGTGTGTGTGTGTGTGTGTGTGTGTGTGTGTGTGTGTGTGTGTGTGTGTGCGTGCGCGCGCGCGCGCATGCTTGCTTGAGTGTGGGGGATTATAGGAAGAGAGGTGCAGAGAAAGGTGAGGGGGGGGGGGAAGTCAAACTTTTTGTGGCCTAACTGTTTTGATACTGGACTCTTCTTTGGATACATGCATTTAGATCTTTTCTGCGATTGAGACCTGTAAACAACGTACCCAAATTTGCCTGCCAGTATAGCTTCTTACGAAGGAGGTTTGCATCTCCTCCACTCACTGAGTCGGTTGGACAGATGGACAGTGTCATGTGAATGAGAAAAGTGTCATGTGAATGGAAAAGTTTCATGTCAAAGGAAAGAGTGTGTTAAAGATTTTGTAATCATTGCGATTGTGGAATGGAACCTACGGTTTTGATGGGGTTTTTTTTGTATTCATGGAGTGCAACCACCAGTGATGTGGAAGAGTGGGACGCTGAGTGGATTGTGAAGTGTGTTCACCCAATGTGAGGAAGGGTGGAAGATTATTGTTACTTCAGAGGAGCTCTGGACACGGACATAGGAGGATGTCGAATTGTAACCCTCGTGGGGTTTTAATATAGTCGGGACTAGGATTGTCCTATGCAACCCTGGATTGGGTGTGCTACATGGCTGGACTGGTTTGTCCGATGCAACCCTGGTTTGGGTGTGCTTAACCCTTGGTGGGTGTAATATGCCTGGCGTGGCAAGTTTCACTCAAGTATAGAGTGTAGATGTAGACTGGAAGTCTACTAGGGTAGGCTTGTCGCTTATTCCCTAGAAGGTGAGTACCAGTTGGGGTTGTAAACTGTTTAAAGCAATTACATTAAAGGCGTAATTGTAATGATAACAGAAGTTTGGTTATTATAAAGATTTGAGGATATTGCGCTATTTGGAAAAAAGACAAAGATGAACGTTGAACGTGAAAAGAAAAGAATTGAAAAATAAATAAATAAAAATATTGTTGTATAAAGATTTCTTTCTGTACCCCAACTGTAGGTAGGAATAGGTTGGCGGAACAAGACTCATGTGAGTATTCTATTTTGATTTTGAAGTGAATGTGAAAGGAGTTTAAAAAAAAAAAAAGGAGCTATGAATAAATAAAATTGAGAAAGAGAAAAATAAATAAAATCATTTTAGAGGTTAACCCTGGACCTAGGGTTTCATTACAGAATCCCTCAGCATCCAGTGATGTTCCAGACTAGAGGTGTACCAGCCTAGTGAGGATCCAGACTGTGGTGGTCCAGAGGTGGTACAGGCAAGTGCACGAAAGCTCCTTGAAAAGTCAAGAAGATGACTGATAGTGTAATATGTGTGTGTGTGTGTGTGTGTGTGTGTGTGTGTGTGTGTGTGTGTGTTTGATTCTTGATAAAACTTTGAATATTGTATTACTGTTTGTATGTGGGGGAAATATCTTGTGAAGAAAAGAAATAATTGTTGGAAAAACGTAGTGAAGTGAAAAGAAAAATTAAGACCCTTTTCTTTGTTGTTGAGTAAAGGGAGCGTTTTATAGAAAACTTAATTTTGTGGTGATAGTGCTCCTTTGGGTGAATGGAGTGATTGTGCGTTGCGTACGAAGTAAGCATACTGTGTTTGTGAGTGCAAGTGTGTGTGTGTGCACAAACATGGGTGTGTGACAACAGAAATGGGACATCACGGTTGTCTGGGTGAGGTGTCGTGGTCACGTGGTGGACAACCATGCATTTGTTGGTCTTGTCTCTGTTGACATCACTTTTGTGGTTGGCACAGCGTAATTTCAGGTTTGTGGTTGAGCCTACATACCATTGCTGTGGGTGCAGACTGCATGTGATAGCATATATCACATCGGCAGATGTACAAGTAAGATGTATTTTCCATGACCACCCATCCCATGGAGACACCAGTTCCTGTGTGTCCTTGGCATGCCTACAGGTGTCGCATTTCCTGGCACATCTAAAGAAGCCAGGGCACTCTTTGAGCCCATGCTCTACAAATCGTCTTGGTACAGTGGGTTTGTATGTTTTACCCCAAGTTTTTGAGTCTCCTATCAACCGCAGTGATACACTTGGAAGGAAACACAGATTTGTTTTGGGGTTTTGAGTACAGGAAATGGAGGTTCTTTTAATGATGGCAGTTCTCGACGGAGCTCCAGGGTCAAATTCTGTGACCCAAGCTATCTTTTTGCTCTGCTTTTATGGGGCAGATGGAGTATTGCATCTCTTGATTTTGCGGCTCCCTGTGAGATCTCTTTGAAGGCTCTGTTATAGTGCCAGCCTGACAAGGTTAGGTATCTTGCATATTCCCTTATCGTCTCTTTCAGTTGTTTGTCATTGCTGATTAACATTCTTAGTCTGGTCCCAGTGCTTCTTGCTATGCCTCTGAAGACTGACTTGGGGTGGCAGGAGGAAGGGGGAAGGTAGCTATGGCAGTTCTTCGAAAAAAAAACGTCAGTTTCGATGAGCCCGGCGTTATTTATACTCACCATTACGTCCAAGTATTCCGCTTCTCTGCCACAGGAAACCGTCCATTTTTGTACCTGGGGGACGCAAGTTCTGTAGGTGTGTTTCAAAAGCACTGGCATCAGCAGAATCTGATAAAATTGCGAAGCCATCATCTCTGAATCTGCTCCAGTTGAGGGTTTCTATCTCCAAAGATTCCTTGTTCACCACCAGAGAGGAAACCAGTGAAACTGGAGTTTCTTGTACAGTTTCTCATCCTGTTCACCCATAAAAACATTCACATAGTCGCACGCATCGCAGGGCACCATTGCTGTCCCATGATCGGGAGCTGCAATAAAAGTCTTACCTTCACCATCTGTGTATGCACAGGCATTGTTGTCAAGTGCTATTTTCAGTCCTTCAATAACGCAGTCCGTAGACACATTCAGTGGGGAAAGATGGTCATTGAGCATTTGGGCAACAGCTGGGACTCCCATAGCATTGTCCACACTTGGGTACAGTGAGACAACATCGCATACCGCCAAAGTAGCTGATGGGGGAGTGGAACTGCTTCTTTGTTGTTGACAGTGTCCATTTGTTTCAGGAATTCTTTTGTACCTATATTTTGATAAGGCAAATAACTACTTAAGTGGCTTGTGGCTGTCTGGATAACTGTTGATAGTGGTTGTATTGGAGTCCCACTGCCTGACAGGAGTAGTCTGTATGGATAGGGGAAAGGATTTGTGGGTCTTGACCAGGGGCTTACATTTGGCAGGATGTGCATCAGGATAGTTTGTCACAAAGCGCGCATACTTCCTCCTCATCGATCTCTCCCCTCTTGAGCCACTTGTCTGCCCAGCATTTGACTCTTTTACTGATGTCTGTAGTTGGGTCTTTTGTTAGAATGTCAAACTGGTTGTCGTCTGTTAATGTTTGTTGTATTATCTTATCATCATAAGAAAGTGGGGTGATGACTGTTGTTGCAGATTTGTCTGCAAATCGACAGGCTGCTTGATGCGTTTGAGGTAGATTGCAAAGCTCTTGCAGGGCATTGCACTGGCTTTTGGGTGAGGTTGTCCTTGATTCGCTTTTGATTTTTGATGTCCAGGAAATCCCTAGTGCACGTTTCAATGAATGCTTCCAGGGCAGGACCATCTCTCGGGACACTTCTTGTGGTGGGTCTAAACCATGGTCTTTTTACAATTTACTCTTCATGATCGTTATCTTTCTCAGCTTCGCCCACCCCTTTGTTAATTTTCTGTTTCTCATGGTAGCGATGCCATCGAAATTGTTCAGTCCAAGCATGGGTGCCCAACACTTGGTCGCTTACATCCATGGGTTGTCTTGGGGTTGGTGCAAAACAGACATTCGCACATGGAGATCTGATCTTTTGTCAGAGTTACATTGGATGTCAGTACTATAGGGTCAAACTGTTGCCAGTCGTCTTCTGACGGGGCGTATCCTTTTGAGGAAATGTTCTTGGCTTTGAAATGTTTCTTGTGCATCTTTCTCCGATGTGGTCTAATTTTCCTGAGCTGGGGTTTACCAGAAGGTGTTGGATTTGCACTTTGTGTTCCACGTGCTTCCAACAATTCTTCTGCTATTATTTTGAGTGATCCCAGGTGAACAGTTGGTGGTGGGTGAGCAGCGGCTGTCTCTTATTCTTGTTTCAAAACCCTTGGCTTCTTCCAGTGTATTTGGCGCACCTTGGTGATGATGGCTTGCAGTCTCTTCTCACCTTTCCAAGTATTCTATTCACAAAGTTGTTGCCAATGTTTGTTCTCAGAGTGTCCCTATACTCTTGAAGCATAATGTGTTTCACATCAATACTGGCATACACTTCAGAGTGGACACGTCTAAGAACCTGTGAGCTTGCATCGTTTGGTCAATGAGTTCAGCAAGTTGCTATCATTGTCTGGCTTCAAAGCTAAGTTCAGATGTAATCTCAGTCCATGAGGCAGCACATTCATCTCCAAACACCTGCACAAGAATATTTCTTTTTGCACGCATTTCTGGTGCTTAAGGTAAAGTTTCCACAGTGTACAGTATTCTGCAGTGGGTATCATGGTGGCAACTACTGAAGGGGGCCAGTTGAGGGATGAATTGAATCTTTTTTTTAACCGTTCTGCAAGATCATCAGCGTTTTCTTCCAAACACACGATTCTGTTTTTCATTCCGCTGCTCTCTGCTTTCAGATTGCCATTTTTGCACACAAAGATTACTGACCATCTCTTTCATGTCATTCATGCCCCTCTTCAGTTGTCAGCTAAGTCTTTCGGATCTTTCACATCGTCCTACATCTTGTCAACTTTGAGGGAAAAAAAAAATAGAGAGAGAGAGAGACAGAGACAGAGAGAGAGGGAGTGTGGGGGAGAGAAGAAGAGAAGAAGAAGAAGAAGAAGAAGAAGATTGATTGATTGATTTAGTCTTTAATGGGTAAAGAATTAGAGACATTAAAGGCCTTTGTACAGTTTTGACACTAATAAATAACTACAACATGCAACAGTGACCAATCAGTAATGATTTCATAACACAAATAACAACGCATTCTTGGAGAGAGAGAGAGAGAGAGAGAGAGAGAGAGAGAGAGAGGGGGGGGGTCAGTTTCCTATTCACTGATTAATGTTTAGCCTATGAGTTTGTTCAAGTCGTTAATGAAAGGAACTAGAACAGTGATTGGGGAAAAATGGGCACTTCGATTATAATGGTGACCATTACGCAGATTCTAATCAGCCACTGAGTCTTTTCATGTACATATCTGACAGTTTTGTTCCTTTTTTGACTAGCTTATGTCAGTGAAAATGTGAATTTGTTCTTTGGTCAGTGCATATCCATTCTTTGCTTGGACTCGGTCAAAAACAGCAGCGATGCGAGAGCTGAGAAAAAAACACGTCCGCATGGGTCATGAGCGCATGTCCTGAGAATCCTCTCTCTCTCTCTCTCTCTCTCTCTCTCTCTCTCTCTCTCTCTCTCTCTCTCTCTCTCTCTCTCTCTGTCTTACATTGTTGCAAACATACTTTCAAGAAAAGGAAAGGTATCAATTAGACGAAATAGTCCTGTTGGAAGGAACAAAACAAAAAACAGTGCCGTTGTTTCAATTTTCTCTATAGTGGTTACATATCCTGTCAAATATCAGCCATATTGGGATGTGATTTCAACCACATTAGAAACTTGGCTTCGTTGGATTTTTTCCGTTTTTCCATCAAAGTATTGAATGTGTACATAAAAGATTAATAGCAGAGTTCACAGGCAATACGAAAACAGCTAGAGCCACATTCATTTCCCCAGGGATGGGAGTGCCAGCCAGTGACAGAATTCCACACAGTCCAATGGGAAACCAACACAGGAAATCGGTTACAGCAACACTAATCAACCGCCGAGCTATGGTCACGTCTTGTGACACTTTGGTGGAGTGCGTTTTTCAATGCATTGCTCTGTATAGACCAGTAAATGAAGATCTGCCCAATAAAGATCAATGAAAGCAAAACAAAATTCATAATTATTAAAACACTTATCGAGTACATCCTTCCTTTGAATTCCTGCCTTGTGACAGGCAGAGGAATACATATGCCTGTCTGACTGTAAAACTCCCAATGTGATGTCATCGGAAGCAAAGGCAAAAAGGCTAAAAGCCAGCCAACCATCCACGTTAACAGACAAGCCATTGCTGCAGACCTTTTCTGAAATCTCACAGTGCTGAATGGAAATCTAAGGACAATGAAGCGATCCAGAGTGATAAACCAGATAATCAGTGCTGACGTCTCACTGGACAACAGAGACAGAAATCCAGCAACTTTACACGCCACGCTGTTTTTCCATTTGTCATCGTAATGAAGATATCTGCCACTGAACCTTTCATCTGCCACTCCAATAATGGTAATATAGACACCCATCAGAAAGTCCGCCATTGTTAGGTTGGTGACAAACACACTATGACCACCGACAGAGGCCATACTTCTTAAAAACGCACGTGCGCCGAAACAGAAGACATTAC
>JADBJO010004594.1:125000-150000 GCA_016801955.1 Conus betulinus
TTTGATTGATGCCAGAGTAAAGAACCCCCATGGGATTTTAAAAGATTAAGAGGGGATGAATCAAGATTGACCTTTGTTTGCGCCTTATGTGTATGGAGTGGATGCAGTTGTGTGCGGAGGGAAAGACGTCATGTTCGTGTGTGTAGTGCGTGCATGCATGGATATCGTACGTCTGACAGTGGTGACCCGACTTGGAACTTGGTTTTTGTTTCGTACCCCTCCCTTGGTTGTGATGTTTCCCCACCCCATTTTGAATTGGAAAAAAAAAATGATTTGTTTTTTAAGGTATTTGTGAAATGTTGTGTGGGAACATTTGATTATTACATATAATTACCTTTTCTATTTGGATACCCCCCCCCCCCCCCCCCCCCCCCCCCCCCCCCCCCTAATTTTCTTTATATTGTAAAAATTTTCCATTTAAACCCCTAAACCCCCCCCATATTTCCTTTCTTGATTTATTATTCAGCAAGCAATTTGAACAGAATTTGCTGTGAAATCCCCACCTCCTTTTGTATTCCCACGTTTTTTTTTTTTTTCTACTGAGTATTTTAAGGATTCCTTTCATTATTTTGAATCAGTTTTTTTTATATTGTATCCATTTCCTGATTTTTTATTTCAAATTTTGAAATAATTTTGTTTTGTAACCCTCCTTTATTTTTATTGCAACTTTGATTTATACCAACCGTTTTTTGGTTTTTGTTGTTGTTGTTTTTTTTTTTTTTTTTTTTTTCTGGAGTGGCAAAATAATTTTGTTTTTTCTTCCCCACCCCCCACTTAAGACTTAGTGTTCACTTTTCCCCCCCCCCCCCCCCCCCCCCCCTTCAAAAGTGTCCCTATGTAACTTTTGTGTGTGTGTGTTTTTTTTTTTTCCTATTCTAGTATTTTGTGCTAGTCCCGTCTCCGATTATACGGTGGGCTGTGCCAGTAGTGGTGATTTCCACTCTGTCTACTTTTGCTGTTTTCTGACTTCATTCTCTCTCTATTTCGTCTTTATCAATAGGCACCTATCTAGTTTGAAAATTTTCTCATTCTCATTTTTAGGTAGGTAGGGTTTCTGATAGTGATTGTGTATTATCCCCTTTTTAGGTGTTTGTCTTTTCATTGTTTTAATTAATGTTTTTTATTTTTTTTTTTTTGTGTGTGTATGTGTATGTGAAAGGATTGTTGAGTGAGTGCCTCTTTTTCTATTTCTACCTCTGTTTTGTTAGGGCATTGTTGTTCCATAGGCTGGTGAGCTTCCACCTTCTCTTGCGGGTAGCAAGGGGGGCATGGGCGATGGGAGACGCTTAGCTTAGCTTACGTAGTTTTTTTTTTTTCGTTTCACAACCTTTTTCTTTCCTATTATTTGAATTCGATTTTTCTCCTTCCCCTGGCCACTGATTTGATCCAAAAGGGTGATCATTTTGGAGGCCTGTCCCTGTCCAAATAAACAATTTTTTTTTTCTTGGAAATTCTTCTTGGTTTTGCTGTTTGAAAACATTGTTTTTTTTTTTTTTTTTTTTTTATAGTGTGTATAGGAGTGATTGGATTTTGGTGTGAGTGGAAGGAAATTTTATACTGAAACTTTAAATTCATTTTTCTTTTCTTTTTCAAATTTAAAGTAAATTTTCATTTCTTTTTCTTTTCTTTTTCATAAAATTTTTTTTTTTTTTATTCTTAAAAAAAAAAAATTTTCATTCAAAATGTCGGCCTTTGAGACCTACCTGTCTCAGGGTAAGACGTTAGGCCTTGATGGGCCGGACTTGATTCAATATGTCAAACAGTGTGAGGATCGCGCTGAGCGCGCGAGCAAAAGAGAGGGAAGAAGAAAGGAAAAGAAAAGAAGAGAAGAAAGAAAGAAAGAGAGAGAAGAAAGAAAGAAAGAGAAAGAAAAGAGAAAGAGAGAGAAGAAGAGAGGAGAGAGCAGAGAGAGAGATTTAAAAGCCAGGGAGCAGCATGAGAAAGAAAAAAAAAGCCATGGATTTTAGAGAGTTAGAAAGTAAGAAGCTTCAGCTTGAAATGGAGAAATTAAAAGCTTTTGGTGTAACAGACAATGGTTCTGCGCAGGGTTCTGGTGATGCGAAACCTATTTCTGGTCGTTCTCCTTATATCCCCAAGATGCCTGTCTTTGATGAAAACAAAGATGAGATTGATGCATTTTTGTTTAGATTTGAGAGTCATGCTACTTCTTGCGAGTGGCCCAAAGATAAGTGGGTATTGTATATTGCGTCTCTTTTCAAGGGCAGTGCGTTGACGCTGTATCATTCTTTGGCAGCGAAGGATACTTTAACATGGGATGAACTTAAGGATGAATTACTTAAGCGTTACGGTGTGTACCGCCGAAGGATTTCGCGAGAAATCCCGTACCGTGCGTCCGGAGAAAGGCGAGTCATTTCCTGCGTATTTGATTCGGTCTGCGCATTTTCTTGATCGGTGGATTGACTTGTCCAAAACTAAAAAAGGATTATGCGGAACTCGATGATTTTTGCGTGAGCAGATTTTAAA
This sequence comes from Conus betulinus, assembly GCA_016801955.1. Classification (NCBI taxonomy): domain Eukaryota; kingdom Metazoa; phylum Mollusca; class Gastropoda; order Neogastropoda; family Conidae; genus Conus; species Conus betulinus. The sequence goes on from JADBJO010004594.1 coordinate 127,485, forward strand.
CAGCGTTTCAAAGGACTTGGCTGTTTTTCTAAAAGAAAGGTCGGTCGCGAGCGCTGAAGAAATGTGCGAGCTTGCGGAACAGTACAGGACTGCGCATCCTGATCGGACGTTTGCCCGCAAGGGAACGGACACGGTTTTTTTGATGTAAATGTCGCTTCCTTCGCACATCACCCAAAACAGTGTTGGTTCAGACCGTGGATTTGGCTCTTGGCGTTTCAAATCAGAACCGTAATCGTTACCGTGGAGGTCAAAATTCCCGCGGTGGTCAAAATTCTCGTAGCGGACGGGATCATGGCAGCCGGTTTGAACAGTCTGCTACCGGTGGTGGTCAGCAGTCTGGTCATTTGGGTGCAAATACCGGTACACCTAGAGGGGTCAAACAGCGTCTAACTCTCGGTATCCGCGTAACCGTGGCCGACAGCGCGGACAGGCTCATAATACCTCAGGTACACCCGCAGGTTGTTACATTGTGGTTGCTGGTTTCATAAAGCTCGGGATTGTCCATCTGTAGAGCAGTCAGCAGTGAATGTCGCGGGGGTATGTCAGACAATGTTTCCGATCCATCTACTGTAGCCCATTCGATGGTGTCACATGTTAACACTGACGGCTTACTGGTTGAGTCAGGAACTGTCAATGGGTTTCACTGTTCTGTGTTGAGGGACACAGGTTGCACTACTGCGGGAGTGCGCCGTTCTTTTGTTCTTCCACACCAGTTCACTGGTGAAGAACAACATTGTCGTTCTTTTGGAGGTAAGATTGAGGTTTTCCCTCTTGCTGTGGTCTCAGTTAGTAGTACACCTTACTTTGAGGGTGGTGCTTGCCTGTGTTATTGAGAACCCAGTAACGGATCTCATTCTTGGTAATCTTCCAGGTGTTACTTCAGCATGTTCAGGTGCTGGTGGATCTTTTGTCCCATGTAATGTGACTACTCGTTTACAGGCAGACAAGGAGAAACAGTTGCCTGTACCGTTGTCAGTGCCTGATTTGTCTGTGCTGGATGTACAACCTAAGGAATTTGCTGCTATGCAGAAGCGTGATGCCTCTTTGAGCATTTGTTCTCTTCAGTTGTAACTGAGGTACCTTCCCCTTTGACTAAGCCTGTTTTTTTTTTTTTTAATGATGTTCTATGTCGCTTGGTCAAGGACAAAGGTGAAGTTAAGCGTCAGGTGGTAGTTCCTCAGGAGTTACGTAACGTTGTGCTTCATACTGCGCATGACATTTTTTTTTTTCTGGTCATTGTGGGATCAGACGTACTCTACAGCGAGTTCTTGCATCGTTCTTTTGGCCAGGAGTGTCTCAGTCAGTCAAGGAGTATTGTCGTTCATGTGATACTTGTCAGAAGACTGTGTCTCGTAACCGCGTCCCTTGTGCGCCGTTGCACAAGATGCCGTTGGTTTCAGTACCTTTTGAGAAGGTAGATGGATTTGGTTGGTCCTTTGGAGGGTGTGGAGGTGTCTTCTTCTGGCTTTCGGTACGTTCTGACGTTGGTGGATACAGCTACTCGTTTCCGGAGGCTGTCCCACTCAAACGTATCGATACAGTCACTGTGGCGGAGGCTCTTCTTTCTATTTTTTCAAGGTATGGTTTGCCTTCCGAAATTCTTACTGATTGTGGTACTCAGTTTGTTTCGGACCTGATGAAGGAAGTGTACCGTCTGTTGTCTATTTCTTCTGTTACCACTACTCCATACCACCCTCAGTCTAACGGGATGGTGGAAAGGTTTAATGGCACCTTGAAGTCCATGCTGAAGAAGGTTTGTCGTGACTGTCCCAAGCAGTGGGATCGGTACATTCCGGCTGTTCTGTTTGCATATCGGGAGTTGCCGAATATGACTTTAGGGGGTTTTCTCCTTTTGAGTTACTTTTCGGTCATTCCCCGTGGTCCTATCGCTTTGTTAGCTGATAAGTGGACTGGCACACAGATGACTGACGATGACAAAAAAAAACGTTTACCAATATGTACATGACTTGCACAATCGGATACTGGACAGTTGTGCTCAGGCACAACAGACCGCTGACAGTCAGACCGACAAGTATAAGGTGTACGCAGACAGAAAGAGCTCTCCTCGTTCATTGAAAGTGGGTGATCAGGTTCTTGTTTTGCTCTCTGATGAACAGAATAAGTTGAAGGTTTCCTGGAAAGGTCTTTTCTTGTGAAGGAAAAGTGTTCACCTGTCAACTATCGTATTGACATGCATGGAAAGTCCAAGGTTTTCCACATCAATATGTTGAAAGAGTATGTGGTTCGGACGAATGTTGCTGTCAATTTCGATGTTGCTCTTTGTGTTCCTCAGGGATTAGACTCTGCGTCTGCATTGTCTAATGAGTTACCTGTGGATTGTGTTGTTTCCACTGGTGTTTCGGATGCAGAGTGTTCACATTCCCCTGTTGTACAGGATGTACATTGTCGGGTGTACAGGATGTACATTGTTCCTCTGTAGGAGTTGTACAGGATGTACATTGTTCCTCTGTAGGAGTTGTACAGGATGTGAGTGACGATGACGTTTCATTACCTACCTTGTCTGTTCAAGGCGAGACATTTCGTGATGTAAAGGTTGCTCCTGAGTTGTCAGACACTCAAAAGTCTCAGTTGATGAGTTTTGGAGGATTTTTCTGATGTCTTGACAGATACACCAGGGAAGGCTGTACAGTAGATCCACACTGTATTAATCTGACTACTGATGTTCCTGTTAGGGTCAAGTCTTACCCTTTGCCTTTTGCAAAGAGGGAGATCATTCAGAGAGAGGTTCAGGTTATGTTGGATCTTGGAGTGATTGAACCGTCTGTATCACCGTACAGTTCTCCAGTCGTTCTGGTGGGTAAGCCTGATGGCTCAATTCGATTCTGTATCGATTATCGGGCTCTCAATAAGGTCACTGTGTTCGACTCTGAACCGATTCCAGATGTTGAGGATATTTTCTGTCGTTTGTCTGAAGGTCGGTATTTTGTCAAAGTAGACCTTGCGAAGGGATACTGGCAGATACCTATGTTGCCTCAGGATAAGGAAAAGACTGCGTTTCAAACTCCTTTTGGGTTGTTTCAGTGGACGAGAATGCCTTTCGGGTTGCAGAACGCACCAGCTACATTCGCAAGAATGATGCGGAAGCTGCAGTTGTATCAGTTTTCAGCTGTAAGTTTTTTTGATGACATTCTTCTTGCAGCTCGTCTTTGGCAGCAGTTGTTGGACTACTTACGCATGCTTTTGACCCGTCTCAGGTTGTTTGGGTTGACAGCTCGTCCAAAAAAAGTGCTGGCTGGTTTTCAGGAGTGGGAGTTTTTGGGACATATGATTTCCGTTGGTCATGTTCGTCCGGAAGTCAAGAAAGTGCAAAAGATTTTGTCTGTGGGTAAGCCAACTACGAAGAAGCAGGTTCGCTCTTTGTTGGGTCTTTTGTCCTACTATCGCAGATATGTTCCTCATTTTTTGCTAGTCTTACTGCACCTTTGACTGAACTGACTAAGGGAGATAAGAAGCGTCAGATTGAGTGGTCTGATGAGTGTCAGAAAAGTTTGGAGAAGGTTCAAGCTGTACTCATTCATTTCCTGTGTTACTTCTTCCTAACTTGGATGATTTTTTCTTACGTACAGATGCTAGCAGTAAGGGCATGGGTGCATGTTTGCTACAGGAAAAGTCAGGACTTTTACATCCAGTGCAATACGCTAGCAAAAAGTTTTCTGTGGTGCAGAGAGAGATACTCGACTATTGAAGGGAGTGTCTTGCTTTGGTCTGGGGACTGGACAAGTTTGCTAGGTTTTTATCAGGGAGACCTTTTGTTTTGCAAACTGACCACAGACCGTTGACATTTTTGAAAGCGTCAAAAAAAAAAAATAATCGCCTGTTAAGATGGGCATTAAGCATTCAAGAGTACTGTTTCACTGTTGAGCCTATCTCTGGGGACATCTAATTTTCGCAGATTTGTTGTCCAGGGAGTAGTGCTATACCATGTGTTTTATGGTCTGCTGATGCTGTATTTTGTATTTGTGATTGATCATTGCTTATTCATTCCTGTCTTGTAAGCTACAGTTAGCTACAAGTTTGAGTGAGTATGGTCTACACAAGATACAAGTCTAAGAATTGTATATACATTATTGCTGTATCATTTTGTGGTCAAATTGTCTGTATTTCTCTTACTTGCGTCATGGGTGGTGAAAAAATGATTTGGTGTAGTGTCATTGTAAATGACCATTGCAGATTGGCTGCTGTGCATGTTCATGGTCATGTAGATAATTTTGAACCATGATTGGTGATTTTTAACGTGTGTCTCATGCTATTGATACACGATGGATTTCTTGAGGTTGTCTTTTGAAAGATCACTGCATATTTTGATATCTTTGTGTGGGTGCTTACTGTTTCATCTATGCATATAGTGCAGTTCTTAATGGTTTCATCTTGCATATTCTGTTGGGTTTGACAGGAAGTGTATGGATCATGCAAGTGTTGTGCTTAAGATGTGGATTATGTATTTTGGAGATATTGAGGTGATCCATGGATAAAAAAAAAGTGTTGATTCCTTTGATGATGATATACTTTGTGCATTTGATATGTATATATAGTACTTCTGGTTTTGGGTTCCTCTGTGGGGTATCCTTTTGCAAGATTTCTCCGGTGGAAAAATCTTACCCCGGGGGGGGGTGGTGTCATGTAATGCGGAGCGATTTCGTATGCTACGCGATTACATGAGACAGTACAGATTAAGAAAAAGATTATTGATTCGTGCGTTACACTATAGGTTAGTCGTGTGACACAAGGGAGCGTACTGACTGAACGTGGCCCAGGTTTGAGTGAAATTTTTTAACACTGTTCACGCGATTTGAATATAAACAGGCGTTGGCCTGTATCGGTGCGCTCTGAGAATGGAACAGAGATTTGGAAGAAGAGGCGGACTGTGCCCAATGATAAAGGCAGAGGCCTAACACATACAGAAGTATGTGAATTGTAGTTGAATGACCGGTACTCAAGCCGTAAGTATCTAATTTTATATTGTGAGAATCTAGATGATTCTCCATTTTGTTTTCAACGGTTTATTGTCGGAACCGAAACTATGTTTGAAAAATTGAAGAGTTCAAAAAAATGTTAAAGTGTAACATGACTGCTAAACTGGCTGGCAGTGTTTTGAACTCGTGTTTATCCGGTTTGTTATAGCTGGGCCGACTCCCCGTGTGCGGTAGAGGAGAAAGAGACTGGAGATCGGGCACTAAGGTGGATGGCTGGGGGCTGCGCGCGCGTTCCCGGGCCAAGCTCCGATCCGCGGGAAGATCCAGGTTGGGCAAGAGTTTGTCGCCGACCAGTAGTTGTGTATGGGTGTATGGGATCCCCGCACAGAGGAAGCCAGTTCCGGACACCACAGAGAGTGTGTGTGGACACTTGCAGTGAGTAAACCTGCAAAATCAGTAACGTGTGCAGAAGAAGAGTGCTTGTTTGGTTGCACCAGCTGAAAGACACAAAATATGAAAATATAAGCTTTGATTGATGCCAGAGTTCCTTTCGCTCTCAGTAACTCTGTCTCCTTTGCTGTACTGTCGTCTACTTTCCTTTCTGTCTACCATATCTTTCATCTATCTTTGTCCAAAACCTCTTCCCACAAATTGCTGCACTCAACGAAGTCGGAGTGACCTGACTATATCCTCGAGTATAGTGTGAATATCCCAAGAGGGTAAAACGAGTGCACACGCAACCAGATACAGGAACGCTGAAGAAGTAGAAGAAGAAGCTAGAAAAGGATGCTGAAAATGAGGATTTTATGCCGTGCAGAGAGAGAGAGAGAGAGAGAGAGAGAGAGAGAGAGAGAGAGAGAGAGAGAGAGAACAGCACCAAACAACTGACGCTACACCATTTTGTGCCATGACACGCAAAGCCATTTTGCCAGCAGGATTAGTTCATACCTTCATGCACATGAAAATTCACAAGGATTGTGAAGCTGTCTTTTTGGCTGACTTCAGATAGGAGGGGGCGTGATCCTCATAGAAAGGTTCTTTGATTTCAGCAGGCTTTGCCATCATAAGTGACAACGTTGTCTTTGATTAAGGCTCCAGGCGGCTTGTCCAGATTCTTAACAAGTTTGCTGCACATCGAAAAAACCAGTGCCTGAGTTCTTCTTCGAGCTTCTTATCACGATCAAATTTCCCTGAACTTCCTCATTACCTTTTCTCCTGCAAATGTCATCCCTACTTTGGGCCGAGATGTCAAAGTAGTAATGGCCAAACACCCTGGCTAAAAGATCTTATAGTTCTGGGCTGTTACATCTGTCCAACAGCATTGGTGCATTCCATGCTTCAAGCATCACAGCTGTCTTCATTTTCTCTTTAAGATCATTGGGATGGCACAGGTGCATGCTCATGCAGGCGTTATTAATTGCAGTCTTCATCTAGAAGGGCTCGTCGATTTACGCAGATTAGGTTAAAACAGTCATTCGACCTCTTAAAAACACAAACGTATAGTGTGTGTGTGTGTGTGTGTGTGTGTGCGTGCGTGCGTGCGTGCGTGCGTGCGTGTGTGTGCGTGTGTGTGTGTGTGTGTGTGTGTGGACGTACGTTTGCTCGTGTGTGTGCGCGCGCGCGTGTGTGGGTGTGTGTGTGTGTGTGGGGGGGGGGGGGGGCGGTAATTTATGCATGAAGGTGATGCGTGCGTGAATGAGCGTGAGAGAGAGAGAGAGAGAGAGAGAGAGAGAGAGAGAGAGAGAGAGACAGACAGACAGACAGACAGACAATCAGACAGGCAGGCAGACAGACAGACAGACAGACAGAGAGCTTTAGTGACAACCGATTGCTCCACCATGTTAACATTACCCCTTTCGACTAAGTCCACATGGTAAAAGCCCACTCAGTGAAAGTCCATGTCTTCTTCTTGAAGTATGCTTTGTTCAGGGAGCACTGTCCTTAGTGCATCTAGCTATTGCATCATCCAGTTCAGATGCTGTAATTTCATCATCAATGTCAGTCTGAGCTAGGTGTTGGTTAAACTTGGTCAAATATTTCCTTTTTTTCCCTCCAAATTTCTTTGATCACTCTGTTCAATGAAATGTTTAAGTAGAGCCGACCCTATCTCCAAATTCGTCGTGAGTTTTGTGATCTATCAACGTTTAAGATATTGGGGGTTGTGTTTGTTTTCTGTTTTCCTTCCATGCGACTATGAAAGTGTCACAACTGAGTCAGTGCTATGTCATAATTAAGTGACAGACAAAATTGTTGCCACATGGTTTTCTTTGCTTCTTAAGCTACTCTTTCGAATTACTCAGTTTTCTATCCATGTCTGTTTTAACAGCTAGATTAGGGCAATGCTTCCCTCTTCCTCTCTGCCAAATTCTTACCGCCTTGCGTTTCTCTTTCTAGGCTGTTTCCGTGTTTACATTCTACCAAAGCGGGTTTGAACAATTTGTTTGGTTGGTGAACTGTTTCTTTTGCATCTTCTACTCCTAAACGATCCTATGATATCCCTTCATTCTTGTATTGAAAAGGGTCCTTTCGTTTCTTTTGTGTAACTTTTGACAGTTTTTTTGTAAACTGAATGCAACAGGGAAATGTTCGCTTCCATGATGAAGGGCTCCCACACTCATCACTGCTGTGAATTTTGGTCCAATGAGTGCAAAGTAAATCGACACTGTCAATGTCACCTGTCTCCCTGTATATGTTGGGGATGATGATGTCAGTGCAATAGGAAGTACTTCAATATGACTTCCAGCGCAATTCCTTGAAGACTGACACCCTTTTGATCCACAATTTTGAGCGTGCATTAAGATCTCCACATAGTAGAACACAGTCTCCAAAATCATGTTCTATTTCCTCCAGAAAGGTCCGGTCCGTTTTTGATGTGTGGGTACCTGGATGTATGTATGCATCGATCAGTACAAGGCTTTTCTGATTATCATCTGGTCTTTCTAGCCTCACACCCACTGTGTACGTGTGCCGCTACACCATTTTTCCAAGTCTATTCTGGACAGTGTGTTTTTCAAGTTGTTTTGTTTTATTATCATAGCTAGTCCTCGTCCATCTTACCTTTGAAAGATTATGGAGTCATCCAGTTGTAATGGTCTGTGGGCGGCACTTCTAATTCTTTTAGATACAGAACATCATCAAAGTCACATGCTAGTTTTTCAATTGTTGATCATCCTGTTCAGATGAAAAGCCATCTACATTCCAATGAAGGAAAGAGAACAAGCGTACTTCATATTTGGATATGTGTTACACTAACAATTTGTTCACTTTCATTCTCACTATCTATCATACATTCATTCAGACTTTCATGCGTAAGAATGTCTCTCTTGATTATAATTTTCATCTGTTCCCCACTGTGATGTTCCCTGTAATTTTCATGTGCTTCGTCACGGTTGATGTCACAAATCGTTCTATGCCATGAAGAACAAGGATGAATTTTACAATTCTCTATTTCGCATATACAACCTTTATTGAGTGAATATGACACACGCCCACCAGCACGTGCGTTTCGCATTTTACCTTCGAGACCAGTGTTCGACCACAATTCTCTGTCTTTGTATTGTCAACCAGACTTTCCGAATTGTGGGAGTTTTAAATTTGTTTGCACAGGCCAGCCAAAACTTTATCTAACTTCATTTAACCTGTCATCCCCATCCAGGATAAATTTCTTGTCCTCGATGAGGAGATTATCATAGATCATAGTGGCCCTCGTGTTATTGTCTCTGGCAGCTTTTAAGTATGCTCCATGTGTGATGTCATCACCAATAAATGCTGGTGTATTCTACAGGTTCTTTTTGGCTCTGAAAATGTCTTCTTTGTGAAAGATACATTTGCCAATGATAGGTGAATTAGGCTTATTATTGAGACGATGTATTTTGTCCAATTTTATGTTGTTTTTTTTTTTTTATCATCTTACCCCATTTGTCAACAGATTGTGTACAATATTCACGCAGCGCAGTTTTTTTTCTCCTTGGCAGTGCATACAAAAATTAAATTATTTCTATGTGACTCTCCCTCGAAATCATCGACTTTTTGTTACCAAACGCACAATTCTGTCTTTCATTATGCTGTTCTCTGCTTTCATATTGTCATTTTGTACACGAAAACACTGACCGTCACTTTCATGTCATGCAAGACAGTGAGACGCTCTGTAAAATTTGTTTCCGGGGAACAAGATCATGAAGGGAATGGAAATCTTTGTCGATTTTGGACAATTCGACCCAACGATAAGAAAAATAAAAATAAAAGTGTGGATAAAAAAGGCGGAAGAAGATTCATTTTTCTTTGGACTTACGTTCTGAATTTCTCTTGGAATCCTTCAGCGACACATTGAAATCTTTTTTAAACGTTCCGACTTTAAGCCCTCTCAGGTGAGTTACTTTTAGCAGCTAAAGAATGGTAGAGAATAAGGGCATTTCCTTTGAAAAGGGAAGCAATTCTTAAGTCCAAGTTGGCCACCAGATCACAGTATTACCAAATATACAACATTGTCCTTTAAGGCCACAAGTAAATGGTTACAGTCTTCCACTCTTAAATCATCCCAACCTAACTGAGACCTCTCAGTCAGTCAATATTCGCTTCATTCATTTCTTCCAGTCTTAGACTTTTACTGTCTGACACAACTGCATTTTTTTGTCACATAGGGGACTCATGGGGGGCAACTACTTTAATGTAGAAAAATCCCTGCTACAGAAAAAAAACGAGACTTTTGCTAAGTATCATTTTCAACTTTTACATAAATTATTATTTGTTTCTACTCACGTTTTTTTTGATGGTTCAAAAATCATCAGGAAAACTATGTTTTTATTCTATGCTTGCCAATTCCTTTCCACATTTAGGCCTTTACTGGCAATTTAATGCCTTTATTTACATTTAGACTTTGTACTACAGACGTGAGGATGACTCCCATATATCACTTTGAAAAAACGACCCCTATAAGATATTAGTACAGTTGAGGCCAGTCTCCCACTCTCGAACACCTCTGGTGACACTGATTGCTATCTTAGCCAGGTAGTACAACAACAGCCAGTGAGCACTGTTATCATCTCACGGGCAAAATCATGCTTTTCTTGCAGTCAAGCTAAAATTACGCTTTTCCTACAGTGAAGCCAAAATCATGCTTTACCTGCACTGCACTCCCAACTGACACTGCTAAAACCTGTCAGGCAAGCTAACTTGTTAAATGACTCACTGACCCTCTCAGGGAGTGGAAGTGGAAGCATAAACACTTTCAACATAGTTTAACCTTAGTCTACATTTTGAGCTTTTTACCTAAGGGACACTTACTAGTGTTAACTCAGGGTTTACCAATCACCCCCCTGAGTTAGCGTCTAAAGTAGGGTGCTAATAAAGAAAACCCTTCTGTATCTTTACAGGGCTCTGATCCGATCCAAACTGGATTATGGTTGTGTCGTGTACGGTTCTGCCAGATCTTCCCATCTCAAAACTCTATACCCTATTCACCCATCAAGGGCTTCGACTGTGTCTTGGGGCGTTCTGCACCACCCCTGTGTACAGCCTTAACGCAGAGGCTGGAGAAGCCTCCCTCTCCAACCCGTCGACTTATTATCTCGTAATTACTGTTTGAATCTTTTTTCTGAACCAGAAAACCCTGCTTACTCTGTGTTTTTGAGCCCAAGTTCACAGAGAATTTCGAAGGCAAGCCTAATTTTATTCCTTCTCTGGGAATCTATATTTGTCCTCACCTAAGTAATGCAGAGGTCAACTTGGAGACAACTGTGACGACTCCAAATTTCCAGACGTCCCTCCTTGGACTGTTCTCATTCCAGAGATCCACTTCGACCTGGCCTCTTATCGCAAGGACTCGACCAGCTCTCTTGCATATATAACTCCTTTTTTGCAGAACTTTGTTCCAAATTCCCTCATCATTCCACAATATATTTACCGACGGCTCCAAGTCCAAGGAGGGAGTCACTTGTGCCGCTTACTGCTCAATGGCTCCCTCCCGAAATATGTCAAAACATATTTCTTCAGACAGCTCTGTATACACCGCTGAACTCACAGCGCTGGTCTTTGCTCTGAAAATTATCTCGGAGTCAAATCACAAAGACTTTCTTATCATCTCAGATTCCTTTCTGCTTTGGAAGCCATTGCTCACCGCAACCTCAAACACCCTCAACTATTGAATGTATCTGAACAGTACACTACTCAAAAAAAACACGGGCAGAGCATAATTTTCGCTTGGGTCCCTGGTCACGTCGGCAATCGAGGCAACGAGAAGGCAGACCAACTTGCCAAAGATGCCACACACCTTGAAACGGACGTGAAACCCAAAGTTGAAACTTACGTTAGAAACCTCTGGCAAGAGGAATGGAACACTCAGAGGGACAACAAACTTTTCCAGATCCGTCCGAATCTAAAGAGTTTTTACCGTCTGCCACAGGTGGCCATAAGGAAGAGACAGTTCTGTGCAGATTGCACACAGGCCACTCCTTTTATACCCACTCTTATCTTTTAAAAGGTGAAGAAGCTCCGTGGTGTATTCCATGTCATGTTCCACTCACAGTGAAACATATTCTTTTAGATTGCTGAGACTTGCACGATGTGAGACATGAACACTTTACACCATGAAAACCCTGTTCAGGTTGTCCCATATGACGTGATCTTTGAATTTCTGAAAGAGATTAACATTTTTCATCTGATCTAAGATTTTACGGAAGAAAGATTTTAAACTAAGTTTCTGGTATGTGAGTTTACGCTTAACCATGAAGTGAGGTGGACGCGTTTCTGTTTCTCTCCACAGTGAACTCATCTTGGCATGTGACCGGTTTGACAGGCCATGTGCTTTGGCAGTGTAATTTCTACTGCATGGTTCAGCTTTCTGTGACTCTACTAAGAAAATGTCTCTCTTTTTTTCTTTTGTGTGTGTGCCTGTTGATAGCGATGGTGAAAATATTTTCATGGTGTGAAAGAGAACATTGAACTGGTGTAGAGTGCTTTGACTGTTGTGGGACAATTTCTCTAGGATACCATGATGTGGAGTGTGCTATGAGTTGAACCATCTCGAAATATTTTGCTTCCAAGGTGACTGGCAACAAAAGAAAATCTTCCTCTACTTCTTCTGATCAGAGTGCGAGTCCAGCTGAAACGCTCTCTCCTAATGAGAAGAAGCAAGAAAGGAGGAAGCAAAGAACTGTCAGTGAACATAGTGAATATAGTGATTGCAGCGGTGTTATAATGGAGGAACTGAAAGCGAGGTTGGACCTCATTGACCAAAAGTTTGGGTTAGTATGCATGAAAGAAGACATTCAGTCTTTGAAAGATGAGATTGCCAGGAACAAGGAAACGCTAACCCATCGTACGGATGTGTTGGAGAACAACCTCTTCGACCTACAGCAGGAGAGGGATAAGCTGTTTGGTGAAGTACAGCAGCTGAAGAAGGACAACACTTCTCTCCGCTTCCAGCTGGAGTCCAACCGCAGGGAGACGAAAGTGCTGCAGTCCACGACCAATGAGATGGAGCAGCATGGCCACCAGTGGAACATCCGGATCCACGGCATTAAAGAAGCCCAGCAGCCGACTGAGGAGACCGCTTCCCACTGCATTCAGAAGTGCCTAGAAGTGATACAACAGAAGGTAGGGGTGGCAGTCCGGACGGCAGAGGTGGAGATGGCCCATCGTACGGGAAGATCCAAGACAGCCACAGGGGGGGAGGGGGGGGGGGGGGAGCAAACCAGACCCAGGCCCATCCTGCTGAGATTTTTTCTCCCGGCAGAAGAAATCGGAGGTTTTACAGAACAGGAGAAAGCTTAAACAGACAGGAGTGTCTATAAGTGAAGACTTGATGGTGGCTAGCTACAGACTCTTGAAACAAGCCTCCAGCCACCCAGCAACCATGTCGGCTTGGTCAAGCAACGGGAGGATTTTTGTGAAACTGAAAAATGGCAAGAAAGTGCATTTAACTCTCAGTACAGAGGTGGATCAACAGATCCAATCGGAAATGGGCCCTTGAAATACTGAACATACGCACGCGCGCACACACGTATCCATGATGTGCTCGGGAACGGACTTTGAAGAGTGTGCTGGTTGGTGTGCTGATGAACGTGATGTGGGACATTGGGGGTCTGAGGTAGGACAGTTGGGTTGAGAGCTGAGTTGAAATGCTTATGAATGTTTTTGAAATAGTCAGTACTTGGAGGGAAAAGACACTGGAGAAAGAGAAGGAAAAAAAATCTACCGATGATATAGATATTTTTTTACGCGCGCTCGCGCACACACGCTCCCTTTCCCTCTCGCCCTCTCTTTCTTCCTCTTACTCTCTCAGGCGCGCATGTGTGTGTGTGTGTGTGTGTGTGTGTGGGTGTGTGTGTGTGCGCGCGCGCGTGTGCGTGTGTGTGTGCGCGCGCTTGCGCCCGCGCGGGCACGGCATACAGTTTCACTGACAGAGCCAGCTCTTCTTCCGAAGAGATGGTAATCACTGTTCAACACTTTTCTTCCGCCGCTCACTCCTCCTAGTCTCCATTTGACCACTTTCGCTTTTCGGGGTGGGGGGGGGGAGTGGGAGGGGGGAGGAGGCCTTTGGGGGAAGGATGCTCTCCCTCCCCCGTAATAAATATAGTAGCCTACTAGTTTATTTAATGTAAAATGTAAGTGAAATGTGTTGGATTTATCTAAATTGAATGTTTGGTGTGCCTTGTAAAAACATTTGTCATTTGGTAATGTTGCTAGAATTGAAGATTTGTTGTGTTGTCCTGCTTAGTGAATTGTTTGTTTTTTTCCAGTGGTGATATACTTGTAGATTTTGCTCCCTAGAGAGAGGTTGTTGTTGTTGTTGCTGTTGTTGTTGTTGTTTTGTTGTTTTTTGTTTTGTTTGTTTGTTTGTTTTTTATGTCATAATTTGAACGGACGATTCCCAATGTCAACCATTAATTTGAAGACGTACATTTTTACTGGATTTCCGTCAGGACAAATAAACCTGGCACATGTGCGGGTGTGCGCGCTCGCGCGCGCGCGTTTATACATGCGCGCACATGTACGTGCGCGCGCACGTGCGTGTGCACGCGCGTGTGTGTGTGTGCGCGCGCGCCCACATGGGAGCATATTCGTGCTCGTACCCATCCCTTCGCATGCACATACATTTTACGTATACAAGTACCAACATGTTCTTTTTGACGTTGTGCCCATGTGACATAATTATTATAATGTATGGAATGGCAGATTTTGTTTCTGACATAGAACGCTTTGTTTTCCCGTGTATATTATGTCTTAAAATGGGTTCAGTTTTGATTTAAAAAATAGAAAGAAAGAAAAAGAAAAGGAAAAGAAGGGGAGGAAAAAAAGAGGGGGGGGGGGGAGGAAGGGGGGAAAAGTTGTTGACTATTTTGTACATATGATTTATAACTTGATATTTGTTGTTGTATATACAGTGTGTGCGTTTGTTGGGCGCGCGTGTGTGTGCGTGGGGGCGTATGCATGCACGTATTCATGAACACACAGAGCAACACACATATTCGCGCGCGTATGCACGCAAACTTATACATAGATTCACAACTTGTGTAATACTCATGTATGCACACGCGCGCACACTCATTGTCTCGGGAAAAGACTGTGCGGCCCCCGAGGAAATGAACTGATTTGTGTGTGTGTGTGTGTGTGTGTGTGTGTGTGTGTGCGTGTTGAATGTAGATCGGGGCACGTCCTGTGTAATTCGGACTAATCTGATTTTTATCTCAATACAGTTGGTCCCCTCAATGCAGTTGATTAGTACTCTGTTTACGGTCGTTATCATACCCCATTGTGTTTTGTTTGTTTGTTTGTTTGTTTTGTTTTTCACTCTGGGGGTTGCCGGGAGGGAGCAGTTTCTCGTGCTCTGAACGGTGGGAAATTGGAGGAGGTGAGTGGTTTGCGTGTGGGGCTGCTCTCTACTGTCCGCCGCATTGGCGGCCATACTCAGGCTTACACCATGTCATTGTTTTGATTGATTACCTTTTAGGACTGCACAAGGTTCACACAAGGCTCGAGTTGTCTCTCTGGTTACATGCTAAGAATTGCATATATATATATATATATGTTCTTATGGGACATAAGGGAATTTGTGGCGGAGTGCGATTATTCCGGTATTTTCCGGCAAGACAAAAGTCTTAACGCATGTCAAGCATGCAAAAAAACACTCCCCTTTTCGACGTATGTCAGGCAAGCGAAAAAGCACTTCCTTTTTCGAGTAACACGCTAGCAGTGAAGACGCACTCTCTGCTCCACGAAAAAATTCCTGTCGCCCAAACAAGATAAGTCTTGTGCTCTTTCTCGCCTGTACTTTGCCTTTGTGTACAGTTTGCTTGTGTTCGCATTCTTGACTCATTCACTTGTGGCTTGCACTAAACCTTTGTCACAGTTGCCGTGTGAGTCTATCGGTGGGCTAGTATTTCTAGCACTTGACTTATTTTGGCGATCGTCGTTGTCCCGGGTTCGTGGTTATACGCGTAACCCGGTTCGTGGTTATCGCCGTTTTACCCCACGCCAGGTTGTTTGGTTCGGCCTTTCTAGACCGCGCGCGCCTCTCCTTAAGGCCCTCCTGCTATTTATTTTCCAGTCACGCCACTACTTGTGCGACGATCACGCCACTACTTGGGCGACGACCGCGTGGCAGGTCTCGGCCGCCATCTTCCTTGCGCCGGTCGGGCTTTCTCCCGTCGGATCAGCTTAATTAGTCCACTGTGCTACACGTGGTTGGCTACTACATTTCTCTCGTTTTCCATTTTTTTGCTCATCATTTATCGCATCATTTATCGTTCTTCAACGTGTGCATAGCGATCACGATCTACCTTCGCGATCGCATTGCTACTTCGTTCACGCAGCGTTACTCAGCACTTTTAGGTGATGGTGCTGTGGACCAGTGATCGAGTTTCCCACCATTTCTTGATCCCCAGGCACATCACACACGCGAGTCTTCGCTCACCTACCCTTTGCGCGTTTATTATACCACTGTGCTGTGTTTATTATATCACGGTACTAGTATATTTAGCTTGTATATTTATACCTCTACGCGCGGCCGATCGCCTCCCCTTTGCGATCGTGTGCCAGGTAACGGCTAATAATCCAGTATTTCTTTTGATTTCTGACCAGGGCTTTGCGCCGATTTCTTTCCAACACTGCTGACGGGGTTTTAAAACATCAATTCCCCTGGGATCTGAACTTTGACTGAAGGGGGGAAAGCGCTTTTCGCCCTGGGATCTGAACTTTGACTGAGGGGGGGGAAAGCGCCAAGTGCCTTTGCATAAAGGGGAGGGAGGGTGGGAATTTTTTCGTGGAGCAGAGAGTGCGTCTTCACTGCTAGCGTGTTACTCGAAAAAGGAAGTGCTTTTTCGCTTGCCTGACATACGTCGAAAAGGGGAGTGTTTTTGCGCATGCCTGACATGCGTTAAGACTTTTGTTTTGCCAGAAAATACCGGAATAATCGCACTCCCGCCACAAATTCCCTTATGTCCCATAAGAATTTTTTGTGGCTGATGCTTCTTGTTAGGTCCCATGGCAATTGATAACTGTTCTCTTTCATCTTCTCACCCATCTTCACTCACCACCTAATCAACATGCTTTCTCTTTCATGCCTTTCTCACATACATGCAACATATGACACAAAGATATTGTATTGCGCTTAGGTCCACTCCATGAGGAGTGAAATTATAATGTCACTTTTTCATATATACAAGCATTATACCCAGTGGGTATATGAACAGGTACATATAATAGTGAACCTGTAAACCTCAGAATCCTTTTTCTCTTGTAATTTCGTAACTTTACGTCCCATTACTTTAAGTGTTTTTCTTTGATCACTTTGTTTTCTGCAAGTGAGGAATTCAATGAATAAATTCAACCTTAGCTTCAAATGTACAATACCTTTTGTTTGTCAGGTATTGGAATTCGACGATTAAACTCTCCAATTGCTTCAAAAAGGACAATATATTTGTTTGCCCGGTAACTGGATTCAACATTTAAGTCACAACAGTTTCATAAGGGCAATACCATTTGTTTGCCAGGTAACGGGCTAATAATCCAGTATTTATTTTTCGATTTCTGACCAGCGCTTTGCGCCGATTTCTTTCCAACACTGCTGAAGGGGTTAAAACATCAATTCCCCTGGGATCTGAACTTTGACTGAAGGGGGAAAGCGCCATGAGACACTTCTTGCTCATTTTTTGGGCATGAAGTGTTGACCCCAAAGTCATAACCGAAAGGTAGTGGACCTAAGCGCGCGTTGACTGTCTGAGGATTACGAAATCATAATGAAAATAATAACAATTACTATAGCACCCAACCTAACAATGTAGGCTGCTGGGCGCTTTGCAAGCTTTAACAATTCAGCATCTTATAATATGTGCAGAAAACACACACGCACCAAATATTGCGTTCATAGGTCATCAACATAGCTACACCCACACGCGCGTGCCCGCGCACAGCCGTTCGCGCGCACACACACATCCTCCTCGCGCACACGCGCCTGGAACATACTGTTGCACACAAGGTTATACTATGTAACCAGTGAACAGCTCCTTTGTACACAAGCAAAGTGTACACATATATAATGTCTTGTGGGGGTTGCCCGTCCTTCTTGTTGCCTTTGCTACGCCCTTGTCCGCCAGTTTTGTCTGTTAGCATCCGCAGGTCCGGGAGCCCCAGGACCTTGTAGTGCGTCCTGGACTGGGCCCACGATGCTGGTCTGCCAGTCCGCGGCTTGTTGCGCTGGAGGTACCGTGAAGGTCGTCGTGGGTGTGGCTGCCACCTGTTGTGCCGGGTCGGCCATCGTCGATGTGCTGCCTCACTCACTTTCAGCGCAGGCCTTCAGCGTCGCTGCGGTCTTGTCTTTGGCATCTGTAAAATACCCAATCTTCGGACACGAAAAGGGGCTTACCGTGTGTGTACTTCTATTGCCCTGTGGAATGGAATGGGATCAATCAACACGGGTCAGAACTGCACGCATACTGGCCAAAAGTCACAACTAATATCGCGGGATTGTGGAGGAACAGTCCTAGTCGTGGCTAACATCATCACATTGCCGAAAGAACATGCAAACACACAACTGATACAGCCGCACTGCTGAAAAATTGCTGAGAAGCCTGTAACCCTTGTCACGGGTAATGTAGCCACACTGCTGAGGAGCATGCAGAGTTATACAGCTGGTCATCATCACCACTGAAATAGCCCGATTGGTGTGAAAACCTGCACAAACACATCCTGGGTGGCTGCATTGAGGAAGATTTTCTGAGAAACTCGCAAGACATAGCCACGGCTCACGTAGCCGCATTGCTGGGAAACCAGCAAAGTTATATATATATATATATATATATATATATATATATATATATATATATATATATATATATATATAACATGTGGCCGCATTGCTGGGAAACATGCAAAGTTACATATATAAACATGCTTAGACACAACTGATGTAGCCGCACTGAGGAAAGATCGTTGAGGGAGACTTGCTGAGAAACCTGCAAACCAGTGTCATGGCCACATTGCTGAAAAAAGATGCAAAGTTATATATATATATAAACATAAACCTGCCCAAACACAGCTGATGTGTACCAGGGAGGAAAAATTGTTGAGACAGTCACGGTTGATGTAGCTGCATTGCTGCAAAATGTGCATTTTCACCGCTGATGTAGCTGCCTTGCGGAAAAAAGTCATGCCTTGAGTAGAAAACCTGGATCCTGGCTAATATGGCTGCATTGCTGAGAGACATGGCAGATCACAGCAGATGTAGCTGCACTGAGTGGAAAACATAGGTCAAAATTAATACAGCCGCATTGCTGATAAACATGCAAGATCACAGAAAACATAGGTGACAATTAAAACCCGTTGAGTGCCTTTAAGCCGTCAGCTGACGCCCGTAGTAAAAATGTACTTCCAGTGCCTATGGGCCGTCCACTGACGTCATGCATTTGTCTTGAATTTTCATTCGTTACTATCCTATATCAAAGGACTGAAATAGAGTGTGCGTAGTAAGCCTTATATGTCTGCAGTATTAAAATGATATGCAAATGACCACATGTGAGGGAAAAGACCATTTTTCCTCATCACTGACTGGATGACCAGCCAGCGCTTTGTCTAGCTTGCAAAGATGGCGGCGCAACCTTCGACGAGTGTAGCGACCAAATCAACGTACTTACACAGCTGAGCGGGCTCTGCTAATCATTTTTGACAAAGATAATAATCATGCTAAGAATTGCATATATATATATATATATATATATATATATATATATATATATATATATATATATACATATATTTGCCTTTTGTTTTTAACAATTTGCGTTGATAATTCTGTTTTCTTTTTTGAGTTGTGAATACTTACATTGTATTTATTGTCACATGTGTATAAGAATGCCCATGTGCTTTCTTTCCTTGTTTTCCCTGTCTTTTCTTCTTTGTCACTTACTCTTTCACTTGGTAATGATGTTTCATGGAAACATATTTGTACCTTTGTGGGTTTGTTCCTTTGCAACTGTTCGGTCTGAATTAAATTCACGATATCTGTGCTGTACTCTATATAACAACATGCAATATGAGAAGTAATGCATGTGTATGTAATGCAATATGGTTATAGTCTTTGTACTAAGTTTTTGTTATAATTAATGAACAGTAGTATAACAATTCTCTCTGCTAATTGTCAAGGCCTCAAAAATCCACAAAAAACGGCGAGATGTATTTCACTATTTAAGAAATAAAAGTACTCTGTATATTTCCTACAAGATACTCGTTTCGAGAAAAATATGGAAAAACATATACTAGCTGAATGGGGATATCAGGGATTTTTTTCAAGTCTCACCTCAATGCTAGAGGGGTTGCTATTATGTTTAACAATAATTTTGAATCTAAGGTGAAAAGAGTTATAAAAGATACATGTGGAAACTTTATAATGGTAGCTGTAGAAATACAAATATATGATTATTTATTTGTCAACATCTATGGACCCAATAAAGATAATCCAGACTTTTGTAAAGATCTTAAAGAAAAAAATTAGACTGCTTAATTTAGAAAACATAATCGTAGCTGGAGATTTCAATGTAGTTCTTGAACCACACAGAAAGATTGTCACAATTACAAACATGTTAATAATCCTAATGCAAGAAGGAAAGTTGAAAACGTCATTAAAAAAAACAAAAAAACTTGGATTTAACCAACATTTGGCGAGATTTGAATTACAAATGTCTTCGATACACCTGGAGAAGACTAAACCCTTTTCCGCAGGCAAGACTAGACTTTATTCTTATTTCTGATCCACTTATTTCTATTGTAGAAGACGCAGATATAGAATGTGGATATAGGACTGATCACTCCTGTATATCATTAAAATTAAAATTCAAAGAAAATGTCAAACGCAATACATTCTGGAAGTTCAGTACATCTCTTCTAAAAGATAAGAATTATTTAAATGAAATCAATATCGAAATTGATGAAATCATTCAAGAATACACAATTAACAAACGCTCAGATCATACTTCTGTTTTTTTCAATACCTGACGACGTCTTTCTGGATTTTCTTTTAATGAAGGTAAGATCTAAGACAATATCGTATGCTACAATGAAAAAGAAAGAATGACAGAAGAAGAAAACCTGTTAGAAAAAGAAATTACTGATTTGCCTAAACAGGTGCCCCAAAACGAAGAAATCATTGATCTTTTAAAAATCAAAACTGAACAACTGAAACAAATGAGAGAGAGGTGAATGGAAGGAGTACTCCTAAGATCAAGAGCGAGATGGATATCTGAGGGAGAAAAGGTAAATAATTATTTCTGTAATTTAGAGAAGCGTCCTTATGTGAGTAAAAACATGGCAAAATTAATAGATCAACACGATAATACGCTCACAGTTCAGAAGAATATCGTAGTAGAAGTTCAACGATTTTATGAATCACTTTATTCATACACGGAAGTAGAGTCTTGTGAAATAGACAATTTGTTAAATGAAATACCACATTAAATGACGAGGAAGTAAAAGGATTAGAGGGTAAGATAACTTTAGAAGAAGCAACGGACGCTCTTAGGAAAATGAAGAACAATAAAAGCCCTGGAACAGATGGGTTCAGCGCAGAATTTTTTTTAAAGCATTCTGGAGAAAAAAAAAGTCCTTTGGTGGTAAGAGCCCTTAATACCGGATTTAGAAGGGGGAGAGATGCCGTCTGTACAACAAGAGGAAACGATTACCTGTATACTTTAGAATGATCGACTGAGGCAATATATTAAAAACTGGAGACCCATATCACTATTAAACGTCATTTATAAGATTGGCTCATCTTGTATCGCTAATCGTCTTAAAATAGTACTACCAAAATTAGTAAACGAAGACCAAACTGGTTTTATTAGAAACAGGTATATTGGGGACAACATAAGATTAATAGATGATACGGTCGCTTATCTAGAAGAACATGACTTACCTGGACTGCTGTTTATATAAATATAGACTTCGAGAAAGCTTTCGATTTGATTAGTTGGGATTTTATGTTTAAAACCTTAAAAACTTTTGGATTTTCAAAGGATATAATAAAATGGATTAGTAAATTCTATAAGAATATCAAATCCTGTGTGATAGTATATGGACAAATATCAGAATGGTTTTAAAATTAAAAAGGGTTGTAGACAAGGAGATCCTATATCCCCATATCTCTTTGTCTTGTGTGTCGAAATATTAGCAATTATGATGAGACAGAATTTAAATATCAAAGGAATAACTATAAACAACGTGGAACACAAATTGACGCAATACGCTGATGACACAGAATTCTTGTTAGCTGGAGATAAAAGATCGTTTGAAACTTGTATAGAAGTTCTGGATAAATTTGGCTCTGTTTCAGGTCTGCACATGATACTAATAAAACAAGTGTAATTTGGATAGGTAGACAAAAAAATAGTACAGTTCGTTATGGGAACCCGCCGTTGTTGGAACCCGCCGAAATTTCATGTACTTGGAATTTGGTTTACAAATAATTTAGGTGAACCTGTCGTTGTTGGAACCCGCCGAAATTTCGCGTACTTGGAATTTGGTTTACAAATAATTTAGGTGAATGCATATTGCTAAACTACACAGACAAGTTAGCAGAAGTGAAATATTTATTCAATATTTGGATAAAACGACAGTTAACTCCCCTTGGCAGAGTCGCAATCTTAAAATCGCTTATCCTCTCCAGGTTAACTCATTTATGGTTGCTTCTACCTAATCCTCCAGACATATTATTTCAATCCTGCCAAAAATTGTGTGGACAAAAAGCCAGACAAAATTAGCCGAAAAAAATTCACATAAAAGTATTAAAAACGGAGGTATTGGTATTCCTGATGTAAAACTTTTGTGATGGCACTAAAGCTGTCTTGGATTCGCAAAGCCAAAAGGTCAACCCATACATGCAAAGATGTTTTGTTGTTTAATACCCCAGTGGAATTATTAAAAAAAAATTGGGCCAGAGTTTGTTTCCAAATTTACTAGGTATAACCAATTTTGGGCAGATGTTTTTAATGCTTTTAAAATATTCCACTGTAAATGCACACCTAAAAATTCAGTTGAGCTTCTCGCTGAGCCTCTTCTTTATAACAACGTTTTCAAATAGAATGAAAATACATAGTCTC
>JADBJO010004594.1:155000-160000 GCA_016801955.1 Conus betulinus
ATTGCATCTAAACGTGTAAAACTATCAACTATTCACAGTAGATTCAAGGTAATCTGCAAAACAGCATAAACTGACTGACAGTAAGTTTATTATTTGAAATAAGTGAAACATTACTAGTGATAGGTCTGCTACAATACGCATGTGAACGCATAGTTGTGCATCACTTCGAGGCCTGTAAGTCATTACTTCGACAAAGCTAGCGATGTGTCAGGAACCGTGCCCAAGGTCCAGTTCGCTTGGTAATGTTATTTGTGCAAAGTGTATGCCAATGGAAAATGTTGATCACTTAAGTAAGATCTTTGGCCCACCTAGTCATGGGAACCGCGCAGCTTGCACGCAGTGAGTGCAGTGAACAAATAACACGAGCTGTTTTTTTTCTTTCATCCACATTGTATTCAGTTGAAGCAGAGTAGAGACTGGTTGGTGGTGTCGTACGTGAAGGGGTTGGTGAAGGCGCATGCCTTATTTTATTTCATTTTTATTCAAGTCCTTTTGTTTTTTAAAGAATGATATGAGAGATCTTAGTGATGAACGTAAAGGGAAAACACTGATATTGCACAGACTAAGAGCTTTTGCTAATTGATTCAAACAAAATGGTTTGTTTTTTCTCTTCTTTTCCCCCCCCCCCCCCCCCCCCCCCCCCCCTTCTCTAAAAAGATGCCTTTTTCCCCCACATGCCGTATTTGGTAGGTCGACATGAGGTCGCAGAGATTGTAAACAGTTTGTGGCTTGCTCGGAACAAACCAGGAAAGAAAACTTTGCAACAGATCTTTGAGAACCAGGGAATTTTGTTTACTAAAATGGATATTGTTTGGTACTGTTTGCAGCCAGCTTTCAAAAGAGAAAGTGCTTTTGTGTCCATGAGGATGTGGTTCATGCTTTTAATTGAAACATATGAAACCATAGTAGACAGTGTTTTATGTCAATAATGTAAAGAAAAAAGATCTTTTTGAAAAACGGGGTACTCTTCAGTGTCTGACAGGTTGTATGTCAACTTTGCGCCAGCGAGATCCGACCACAACATAAATACTGACTAATAACATAATGATCGTGTAACTGACATATACATTTATCCTCAGAGTGAAGAAATTATTAAGGAGAATGAGAGAAAAGATGAAGAAAGTGTAATACCATGAGTCTGTATCTACCTCCTCCTGTTAATATCTGTTATGGATGGTGTGCGGTGCGTGTTTTGCTCTCTGTCTCTCGCTCTCAAAAGTTTGGATGCGTGTAATAATTATTCCCTACACACACCCTCACCATATGCACATGGATAGCCGGGCAACACACGAGTTTTTTTTTCTTTATAATTATGCTGCCTGAACCATCAAAATATACATTCATGTGATTGGTACAAATCAATACATATCACTACATAGTATATAGATGAAAATATCAATACACAGGAACTTCAATCATCCAATATCAGCATATCATATTACAGATCTTGATATCACTCACAGATCTCGCCGGCACCGTCCACAGTGTCTCACACATACAGTCAATGCACTCGGTTCCACAGCACTCTTGAAGCCACAGTCTACAGCACTAAAATAAGACGAAGAAGATAACCAAGGTCCCCACACGGTAAACACAGCCATTCACAAACACAAGCGATGAAGAAAAAGAAACAGAGTCTCACACAACAAAACACAATAAATCATGTCGAACTATCAGAAGAAGAACTGCAGATTCACAGGACACAGTAATCCATAGCAGAAGAACCACAGATTCGCAAAGCACAGCAATCCTTAGAAGAAGAACCGCAGATTCACAAAGCACAGCAATCCATAGAAGAAGAACCGCAGATTCATGATAAAGCACAGTAATCCACTGAAGAAGAATCGCAGATTCACAAGGCACAACAATCAATATGAAATCCCAGAGAACACTTTTTTTCAGCAAAGTCCCATAGAGCACAATAAACTTCGATTCGACGTGTAGTTGATCTAAAACAAAAAATTAATTAACTTCTCCGTGTATTGATATTACAATATTCACATCAATAAACTCAGCCCACCGACACACATGAGGTGGTACAATTAGTGCACATAAATTTTCTTGCAGGAGTTTTAAGTCTTTCTCTCAGCGACACAGCCTTCACACCAATTTTATAAGAAATAAATTTCCTGGTACATATTTCACTGGTACTGTCATCAGAAGTATCGCACATACATATTGAACATCGACGCACTACTGACTTGAAAGTCAGCCTCTCACATAGGCCCTAGTATCACTACGGAGAAAACGACGATTTAAACAAAATAAAATAAGCTGGACATCAAAGCCTCGGCCATTAGTTCTTGCTCTCCCTCTCGTCAATATTATTATTTTCGTCATGTAGTTACCTGTCATTTAAAGTTGACGTCATAATTTACGTTGACGTCACAATACTCCCCCTCCTCAAACAAAAAACAATGACCGAATTTTTCTTTTTTTTTTTTTTTAGAGATGTAACCAAACAGCAGAAAACACAAACCCAGAAATCACACATTGACTCGACGGAAAACGAAGCCGCTCGTGGAAGCAGTTCATGGAATCCTTCCATGAACTCCCACACAACAGAAGAACACAAGTTGTCGTCCCAACGAACTCTGAATCCCCTTGACATGCTAGCTTGTTGCTGACCTCACATACCCACACAGGGTAGAGACTACACATGTCTACTGACCACTCGGTCAGCCTCTCCATACCCACACAGGGTAGAGACCACACATATCTACTGACCACTTGGTCAGCCTCTCCATACCCCCCCACGGGGTAGAGACAATGTCTAAACATTCTCGCTCAATAGTATTGTACGCCTTCTCACGATTCAGCAACTTTCGACTAGCGGACACGACTAGGTGAAGAACATCATCATTCTACTGGAACAATGCAGCACCCAAACCAACAG
This sequence comes from Conus betulinus, assembly GCA_016801955.1. Classification (NCBI taxonomy): domain Eukaryota; kingdom Metazoa; phylum Mollusca; class Gastropoda; order Neogastropoda; family Conidae; genus Conus; species Conus betulinus. The sequence goes on from JADBJO010004594.1 coordinate 157,897, forward strand.
AACTAGTATCAGTCCTGAGAACAAAAGGATTACACAATCTAGGTAACAAAACAAAGGTGCAGAAGACAAGATTCCCTGAATCTTCATCAAAGCTTCAGCATACTCAGGAGTCCAAGAAATAGACCTGAAATCAATGCAGAAACGACACGTATAATCTTTCTTCCTGACGACCACAACTGGAGATGCATACGGAGTATTCGATGGCTCAATGATACCAAGATCTAACATGATACCAATCTCTCTCTCAGCAACCTCTTTTGCAGAAAAGGGGATTTCATAACATTTCTAACAGGGACATCTGTTGTAAAAGGGATCTCTAACAGTACATCACCTGAGAAAGAACCTAACTTGGGAGTCGAAATATCCTGAAAATCATCAAAGATTGCACGCAGCTCCCTGGTACTTTTTTTTTTAGACAAAGTACAATCAAACTGTACAGAACGGACAACTTCATCTGGCATAGAAGACGCCATCGAACAGTTAAAGTGGGAATGGATAAAGCGTCATCACAGTCCTGGACGACACCAACTGTACCAACCACTTCACGAACAGTACAAACAGACTCTGGAGAGGGATCCACAGAAAGACCAACTCCTGGAGAACACTCAAGAGAAACCTGTTTCTGCTCACAAGCCAAAGGTGCTACCTCTGACCAAGGCACTGAAGTATCTTGTGAAAGAACAACTGCAGGTAAAACAACATCAGAAGTAGACACAGCAGACTCATCAGAAGACGTTGACTGATAGCAAGACTTCAATGACTCATCCTTCCATTTCTGAACAAGGTCGGAACGGGAAATGTTTAGATCATCAGGGATCTGACACAAAGGATTTTTATCCCCAGCATGCTTATCTCTAGCCCTCGTAACGGCGGCTAAAGAGAAAGGTTCACCAGATACATCACTAAACTCATCACTCACAGAAACTCCAGGTATATTACCTACAATGAGATCTGCGACAGGGCTATCCAAGACACAACAAGACAAATCACCCACAAAATAAGGACAACTGACTGAAACTGTAGCCAGTGGAAAAACTCATCCACACGATCACCGAAAGAAAACACACTTCACTGTGGTTCCTAAACAACTGACTATCAGAAACTAACCGTTTGCGAACGCCACAAACTGTAGCACCAGTATCACGCAGAACAGAACTCAAAGTGCCATTCACAAAACCAGACTCCAAATGTAATTTGCCTGTGAACTCACCAGCAGGTAGACAAGCAAAAGAAGATCAAGAACAGAACAGAGCAACAAGCACTGGACTGTATGCTGTCAGCTGAGTTCCTGACAACAGTGGAGTTACTAACCATGAAAGGACATTCATCTGGTTGGCTAATGTTACAAATTCTACAAGGGTTTCTACCTGACTTCCATGGACATCTAGCAGCTACATGTCCTGTCTTTTAAACACAAAAAACACACAACACTTGCAAACTGATCAGAAGCACTTTCTGAGGAACTCTTACTGCCAGAGGTTTGACGGGCGCCACGACCACGATAACGGCTACCGCCTAAAGGTATTTCCACGACCAACTGAGTAACCAAAGCTCTGATGACCACAATAACAGCTACCATCAAAGTTACTTCCACGATCAGCTGAGGAACCAGAGTAGTGGCCACTGTTTTGAAAAGTAGAGTATCTGTTTCCTCTGTCAGACTGACCACAGTATGGAGTTCTATCAAACTGACCTGGGGTTTTGTACCCAACAGAAGCAAAAATGTTTACTTCGGCTTTCCTAGAAAGCACCTTAGTGGGATGAGCATGTCTGTATGACTCTGCAGACTTGATCATTTCATCAAAAGTTTTCACATCTTTTTCGCATAAAAAGTAGCCAAGTCCTTAGACACACACTCCAAAAACTGCTCACGCAAGAGAAGATCCACCAGACCTTCAAAAGACTTATCATTTTTCGACAAAGAGACCCAACGGTCAAACAAACGCCGAAGTTCAACTGCAAATGTCTCGAAAGGTTCATCTGAGTTAGGTTTAGCCTCACGAAAACGCTTACGAAAACCATCTGGAGTACATTGAATTTTTTTCAGCAAGCTCTCTTCAAAAAAGCTCGTAAGATACAACATTATTTTCAGCGAGACTGTGAT
>JADBJO010004594.1:165000-182500 GCA_016801955.1 Conus betulinus
GCAATTATAAACAAAGCTTGCTCTTATGTCTAAGACTGAAGAAATAGGGGGAGATAAGCATTCATATTTGCAGTGGTAGATAATTCTGCCTAACTAACAGTATGTGCTGGAGTGGGTGAATGGGGAATAATAAATGCTTCTCAAATTGAGCCTTCAGCAAGCTTATAGTCTCCAAGGGGGAGACAATCTTCAATGGGAAGGAAACTCACTAACATAATATAACACCTGGTCAGATGCTGGTATTTCGAAACCTGATTGTTTCTCCTTAGTGACCGCGGAAAATGGGTAACTTGACTCCCCTGCCTTTTCGGTTTTAAGAAGAATGTTATCCCAGAAAAAGGCTGGTGTGCAATACCGTAGCATGTTTGCTGAGGTTTAAAAAAAAAACAACCAAAGGTGCCACCTAAGAAGCAAAAGAAAATCATGAAAGAGGAAAACAAGCTACATTTTCGTATGAAAAGTAGAAAATAAAAAAAATAAATAAATAAATGACCTCTTTAAGACACAAGTGCTGAGGGCCAGTTCTTGTAATGAATTCGCAAGGGGCTAAATTACAATAAACTAATATATTCCAAGGATAAGTAACCGAGCATCATTCCAGCAATTTACAGAGCAGCTTGGTTTTGCAATGACTGCAAGAAATATTCAATTATAAACAAAGCTTCCTCTTATGTCTAAGATTGAGGACAGAGGTGGAGATAAGCATTCATAGCTGCAGTGGTAGATAATTCTGCCTAACAGTATGTGTTTGAGTGGGTGAATGGGGAATAATAAATGCTTCACAAACTGAGCCTTCAGCAAGCTTACAGTCTCCACAGGGGAGAAAATCTCTAATGGGAGGAAACTCACTAAAATATAACTCCTGGTCACTGAGGAAAAACAATCAGGTTTCAAAATACCGGCATCTGACCAGGAGTTATATGTTAGTGAGTTTCCTCCACATTGGAGATAGTCTCCCCCTTGGACACTATAAGCTTGCTGAAGGCTCAGTTTGAGAGCATTCAATATTCCGGCATCTGACCAGGTGTTATATGTTAGTGAGTTTCCTTTCCATTGGAGATTGTCTGCCCCTTGGAGACTATAAGCTTGTTGAAGGCTCAATTTGAGAAGCATTTATTATTCTCCATTTACCCACTCCAGCACATACTGTTAGTTAGGCAGATTATATATCACTGCAGATATGAATGCTTATCTCCTCTATTTCTTCAATCTGATAAAATTTTAAAGTGCTCAACCCTTGGGGAGCAACATCTGTTAAAATAATATGGTAAAAGGAAGTTTTAAAATCATCAACAGATCTGTTTCGAGCGCTGGCTCTCCTCAGGATGGTGTTGGGTCGCCTACTGCCGGTGTTATATGGCCTAATGTCGCTGTTTGCACGTGCGGATTGGCTGCACGTGTTGTTCGGATTTTTTTTTTCAGGTTGTTTACAGTTCAGGGTGCGTTTGCTGACAACGATTTCCATTTGTGCCTGCAGTTGTTTACTATTTCTACTTTAGTATTTAGGGTTGCTAGGTATGGTTTGCATAGTATTAACCATTTTTCTGTTGAACATAGGTTGCATCTTTTTGAAATGTTTATTGTATAGTGATGCCCTTTTTATGATTTTCCAGGATATGTTATAGTTTATTTTTTTGTCTTTAAGTCTCCAGATATATTTGCTCAGTTCTGTTTGGTTTTTGTATTTTTACTTTGTTGAATGACTGTTTATGGTTTGCATATCTGGTTTTGAAGTGATTTTCAGTGATCCCTCTGTATGTTTGTTTTTTCATTTTCTGATGTCACAGTGGCTTGGTATACAATGTTGTTATAGAGGCATTTGTTGCTTAAGGGACACTGTTCTTTTGTAGTACAATTGCAGGATTTCCTTTCTTCACCCTTCTTTGCTGTGTTGCTTTTCATTTTGTTTGGATGAATCAATTATATTTTTAAGGTTAGGCATGCATGAATATGATAGTTTTTTGATGGTGTTCTTGTTGAATATTTTGGACAATTTGTGTTCTTTGGGAAGGATGCTGTCAGAATTTTAAAAAATTCTTTCCCTACGTTTGTTTTTACTCGTCCATCATATGGAGGGTGTTGTACCATGTGATTTTCCTTTTCTTTTCCTGCTTTTTTGTTTTTTGTTCATGTTGTTATCTGGGTTGTATTGTAGTTTGTAGCTGTAACCACTTTTTTGCAATGCCTCTTGGTATTCTGCTGCTGCGTTGTTGAATACTCTTTCATTATGTGACAGTTAGATAATCTCTTGTTTATGCCATTGGGTATGGTTTTTAGTATAGATGGTGGGTGGTTGCTATTGGTGTTTACATAAATGGGAGTGTCATTAGGTTTCTTGTATGGTTTATATATGTAGTTGTTGAGGTCAAGTGTTATGTCTAAGTAGTTCACTACCTTTTTGTTTGCTTCAATGGTGATTTTTAAGTTATGGTTTTGGAAAATTTTGCATAGTTTTTTTTCTTGTTTTCAATGGTTCTTGTATTGTTGTTTAGCGCGGCGAGGCCTCTGTATATTCCGACTTGCTTTCCGAGTTGTTTTTGGATGTTGGATAGCATGAACAGTCCGACCAGTTCGCATGTTTCGGCACCGTCATACGATCCCATGGTCACATCTCATTCAACAAAGTAAAATACAAAAACCAAACAGAACTGAGCAAATATATTTGGAGACTTAAAGACAAAAAAAAATAAACTATAACATATCCTGGAAAATCATAAAAAGGGCATCACCATACAATAACATTTCAAAAGATGCAACCTATGTTCAACAGAAAAATGTTAATACTATGCAAACCATACTTAGCAACCCTAAATACTAAAGTAGAAATAGTAAACAACTGCAGGCACAAATGGAAATCGTTGTCAGCAAACGCACCCTGAACTGTAAACAACCTGAAAAACCGAACAACACACGTGCAGCCAATCCGCACGTGCAAACAGTGACATTAGGCATATAACACCGGCAGTAGGCGACCCAACACCATCCTGAGGAGAGCCAGCGCTCGAAACAGATCTGTTGATGATTTTAAAACTTCCTTTTACCATACTAATATAGGTAGACAGACAAACAGTTGGACTGATTGATTGACAGGTAACTGTAGTAGTGACACAGACCATGGTATCTATGGACTGATCATGCACTGGGCTAGCCCGGATGAGGTACGGCGTCTTTCTGCTCAGTGTCTTTCTGCAGACCTCCTCCTATCCATTTTCTGGCGGCTCAGCTGACTGTTTGATTCCCACAGCTGTCAACCGGCACACTGTGACCTCACATCTTTACAGAGGCTCTGTATTGTGCATGCTCAGGCCTGTATACAACGTTTATGGTACATGTTACCATTCTGTTCAAGGAGCTAACGCAATGGCCATGGTTTATGTAAGTGCATATTCATATATTGCCTTCATTTGTTTCATTAATCAGTTGGTCTGAAGTTGAGCGGAAGCGACGTGCACAGTACCTCTACTGACCCCCTTCCAATGCACGTTATCAGGCGTGTCCAGGTGTGGAATACTTTTTCAGCCAGAACAACTCACGTATCACCATGCTGCAGGTCAACTGGTCAGACTGTAAGCACAGTTTTGCCTCAGTTTACAGCATACCAGGGAGTAGTGTACGGGATATGTAATGAGTTGACTGCTTTTTTTGTAAACTGCATGTGGATGCGCCAGTGGGAATGTACGTACGTATCCGTCTTCTACAGCAGCAATACTGGTGCGAGTCCCGTGAATGGAATACGAAAATAATCAACTCGATTTCAATGGCATGCGATTATCATTCTGTTGAAGAATTATTTATCGAGTCAATTAGACACTTCATGTGTGTGCTGCATACTAACTATCCTGTCCTTAAGGTCGATTTTGCACATGTAGCACAGCATAATGCTTTGGTAACATATGATTCAAAGTATTCTGGATATGTGACAGCGTCATATATACATGATGACTATTATTTAGTTTTCCTTAAGACATTGATTGTGCCCTTTAGGCATGTCATCATGGTAAGTATTCAGCAATGGCACAGACCTCAACATGGTTAGCTAGGTCTCCTATGTACGAGAAGACTGTAAAATTGATATACACAGAAACAAACAAAACTCAGCAGAACGTCACACACGTGTCGGATCCACTAATCTCAGCAGCCAAAACCTTTATCACTCAATATCTCAACATTCAGTTTTTTTTATGAATTTGACGTACATGGAGGTCTCCGAATATATTTTTCTACATTTCCTGCAAATCATCAACCTTACATACAACCCAGCGGTTTATTTAACTGCTCTGTCAGTCATTATTCTGTATTTCAGCAACATCTGCACTGTAATCTGAAGCCAGAGTGTGACGATGGACGGGATGAAACAGAACACTGCCCCTTCAGCAGTCCTGAGTGTCAGGGGAGGGTGGCTACACGTCACAAATGTATTTTTCTCGTCATTTCTGGAAACAGTTTAAGCTTTGATCTCCTAGAATATGAATGCCTAAGAAAAGGTGGGACTCCGGCTGCATTAAAACACAAGAACGGAGCTGAACGATTCTTTGTATATCTTTAAGAAATATCTTGACCCAGACCTGCCTCTAGGCTACTTCAAAAACTGGCATTCAAAGCCATTTAAGCCATTTATGTACAGCAAAATTTGTATGTGGCATGACAACACTTTAATCCATAACTTCACGAAAGTAAACCCTCCATATAATCCCTCAAGAGGAAATCATTTATTGACTTTTACTAGATCTGGAACTGGTTTCAGTATGATATCAAATTTTTACAGAGACATTTACTCTGTGAACGTAAGATTCAATCTTTCGGTAAATTGTCTTCGAAACTTCCATTCACATATTTACACACACGTGAATCCGTCTCAACAAACACACGACAGTATCTATCTAGTTGTACTCGTGGGCACGCAATTCATTCATTTTCATCACATGATCCCAGGAGCAATTGCAGAAACGCAACTAGTATACGGCTCACAGAGTCCTTCAAATTAAATGATAAGCAAAGAAATCGCATGAATCTGCACATGAAAATGTTTCCTTTTACATATGACTTGTTTTCTTGTTGATGATGAAATCACAACCGTTCACCACACCCTGATATGTGACTTCCGACAGGACTGCCCGGACAACAGTGATGAATTATTCTGTTACCACCCCCCATGTGATGGCTTTCAGCCCACAACTGGTCAGTGTGTCTCCTGGAACCAACGGTGCAATGAATTTTCAGACTGTTTTGGATGACTCAGATGAGGTCAGCTGCGCTGAAGATACAAGCTACCTAAACGTCTAGAAGGAGACAAAAAGGCACGGCTCCACATTAGCCTGGATGGTACTGGTTACCTATCATGGGAGGTGATGAATGAGGATGAGTCGTGTCCCGACACACATTATCGTTGTATATCTGAATGGCTGTACTGTCTCCCTATCTACACTCTGTGCAATAGGTTTTCAGACTGTGTTTATGGAGAAGATGAACAGGATTGTGAAATAGCAACATGCTCTGGTTTCTTTAGATGTCGTAGTTCTCCAGTCTGTGTTCATGGAGATCATCTGTGTGATGGTTGGGGTCAGTGCCCACAGCAGGATGATGAACTGCTGTGTGACAGGACCTGTCCTGAAGGTGCCTGTGTCAAGGTCATGCGTTTGTGTGTGGTAAGCCTGTGCAAGTGGACCTCTTCTGTCAGCTTCGTTATATGGAAGCCACAGGTTCTGGAATGACTGTTAATGATTTCAAAGAAAATATTTATCTCATTCACCTTAGCATACCCAATTGTTACTTAATTAACATTTCTGGTTTGAAGCTTCCAAACCTACAGTTCATTGATGTCGCTGATAACTATCTGAGAACTCTCAATATGGACATGTTTCATGACTTAAAGAATCTAAAAAGTCTACAAATAGCCCACAACCCACTCATGCGAATGACAAATAAGTTTTTCTCGAACATTCATTATATACTTCGGCGAGTAGATGTATCAAAAACGCGTGTTCATATACCGAACAATGTATACCTACCTCATATGAAACATTTGAATATCTCTTTTACTAACATTGAAGTCTTTCCATCAACAGGTCTGAAAACTACTCCAGAGCTGACTTTACTGGATGTCAGGGGGAATTCTCTGGATGACTTTCCTTTCGATTTACTGTCACGATCCGATCGTTTGATTTTAATGTTTTCATCAAACTACAGGATTTGTTTGTGATAAACTACTTCCCAAACGCTCCCGTGAAATGAAATGCGTAACGGTTTTATACTGTTCTTCGCTCTTGTAAACACTTAATACCAAAGAACCTCTACAAGGTTTTCTTTTGGACGTTATGCTTGTCTGCTGTGGTGGGAATTTGATTTGTTTGATCACTTTGTGTGCAACAAAAAGTAAATTTAGAACCAATGCCGTCACGATTGTTTGCAATTTGCTAGTTACTGGCATATGTATAGGCAGTCATGTTGGTATCTCTCTGGTAGCTAATGAACTATTTCGCGGACAATACATACTGGTCGAAAAGAAATGGACCAACAGTTTGCCGTGCAAAAAGAATGGGTTTGTTTTCCTCCTGTCCACTGAAGTGTGCATCTTCATTATCTGGTTCATCACTTTGGATCACCTCATCATTTTGTGTTTTCCTGGAGATTCTAGGAGATCCAGCCGTTTTTTAACAGTAGTAGGTTGTTTAATATCATGGCTTGTAGGAGTGATTCTATCATTAGTACCATTTCTTCCTGGACTGTCACACTGGGGTCTTCAGGGCCAGTCTGGCCTGTGTCGTCTGGGCGTTGTTTAATCATTATCATTCCAGTCATGAGTTCAAATGGTTCAGTGTCATTGCAGTGACCAACTCGGTATTGCTGTTTACAGCATGGCTAGTCAAATCATCATCAACAGAAGAATGCCGAAATACAGAATAGCCCTTGACTTGAGCAAAAGGTCGAGCAAATAGGTCGATGTATACTTCCGTTCACCTGATTGGGATAATAACAGTCACTCATGTCGCTTGCTGGTTCTCATTCAGCATGTGTAGCATGTTGTCGTCCATTGGAGTTAATGTTTTAGACGAGATGCGTGATGCCATTGTTGTGTTCATGTTTCCACTCAACTCTGCTGTCAACCCATTTATTTTCGTGTGGACTGCTGTAACACAGAAACTGCAGCAGCACGAGAAGAGAAGTTACTGAAAGTGTTAAAGTTTAGGATTGGCCAGTCAGGGAAAGTAGCTGCGAGTAAACACATATAAGAAAAAGAAGCAAATGTGGATGAAAAGTAGATATACAAACGCATACATTAGATGATATCGGCTTACTAAAAAGCCAGAATGGTAGTTTTTCATGGCAGCACTACCAGCAGACCACAGTCTAACACCAAGAAACCATTACCACTGTTTCATCCTCATCACAAAAAGCACCACTCCGTGCAGACAAGTCCGTAAAGCTTCACAGCATCTGCTGAGCTGGTGAACGAGATAACGGTGACGATCAATTATATTCAGTCCTATTGGAAGGGGGCGAGTAATAACCAGGAAATTCAGTCAAGACATTTTAACACTGAAATATAAAGATCCACAAACATATGCATTTGTTTATGTCAAATGACTTCTCCTGTTGAATGAGTTGAATAAAGACGAAGCAAGATTCCCTACAACATTTTCATTTCTGAATGACAGAAGACAGGTTTACTTGAAAGCTGCTGAACGTCAATATTATTTTGATGGAATAACTTTTTGTCGAAGATATGCCAGCACAGGGCATAAATTCAAAATGTAGTTCATCTTCCTTACCAGATGTACACAATGGACACACAAATCCCCTTTTGCATGGACACCATATTTCTGACGATGCTCAGCAATGTCCGAATCATCAAAAGTGAACTTTGTCAGTTCAGACCTGAAAAACCTATACAAGTTCACGGAGGTATATATGCTCTACTTCTAATAAATGATTACATTTCAGCAGTCTGAATAAAGAAAATCGTTCGCTGTTTTGAATATGACTATCCCGCCATATACAATATATATTATTATTTGTTGTTTGAAACAAGTCAAGAAATTCATTTCTGGATCAAACAATGCTTTGTAAATTTTGGCAGGTAGTCTTTCTTCCCCCACGCATACTAGCTTAAGCCATTGAGAATATCTTTTGCAGCTAAGATTTAGTCGAAAAAAATGAAAAGGCGGGACGAAAATCGGTATGTTGTATTGTGCAACGCTAAATAGATATGAAATGAAGCATTGAATGCAAGATTAAAGTAAATAATTCCTGAAGTCCATGAATGGCGGTGGAATTATGATTCTTCAGGGGCGGAAAAGAGATGCACAACCACATTCCCAAGTTGCCCAGTGTTGTATTTAGCCTAGGGGTAACAACGAAACAAACGAACTTTCCTGTCAGACGTGTTATCATTCTTTTATTTGTACTGCTTCAGATTAAAGATGAGTTTGGTAAATGGGAGGAAACGACAGGAGCAAACAAATGACACGCAGCGCAGTATTATCATGTGTTCTTTCCAAGCAGTTGGCGATCAGCTCACTCCATTTTATCACTTGGTGTTTTCACGTGTTGGTTCTGCATACTGGCTGTCAGCTCTCCCCACTTTTTATTACACTGTGTCGCCGTGCGTTGGTTCCATATGCTGAGCGGTCTGATCACACCACCTATACGACACTTTTTCGTATTGGGCTGGTTTTATGCTTTTAGTTGCCTGATCTTCCCCTTTTATGTTCTTAATTCATCTCCCATCAGCAAACACTCTACATGAAAATATGTGATGCTTTAAGTATTGATCTGCATTGATTAGATACTGAATTTAGTTCTTTCTCAAATCATATATCAAAGAGGTTTTGGGCTGTGCCATGAGTTCAATAGTTGCCAGAAATGCTAAGTGCACTGAAGGCAAGTCAGCCTTCCATCGCATAATTAATTCATTTGTCAGCCTGATTCATTGCCCGGTTGTTTTCACAAATACATATTGGAAAAACGGACACGATCAACCTAGCCGATATCAACATGCTTTATCTTCATGTCCTTTGATTCTGACAATGGATTATTTCTTAGTCTTCTGAATCGCAACAGAGACAGTACGATCCATCATATTTAACAGACACATTGTCATGAGCAGACGCACCGGTGTGTGTGTGTGTGTGTGTGTGTGTGTGTGTGTGTGTGTGTGTGTGTGTGTGTGTGTGTGTGTTAAAATTCAAATCTTTGCCAATCATTACTATAATGACTGAAGAATTGTTAGCCTGCACTTGTTTTCTCTCACTACTTAATTGTTCAGCATTATAATGTTTGGTCATTCAGTGGAAGATTGCATCTCTTAGGAGATGCAAGTATAGGTTGTTCTGTATCATTCTTAGCCACTCACAATGCTTGTGTTATTGAACAGCCGAGATGACCTCTCACACTGTTTCCTATCTTTTGATCTCCCTTGCATCCTTCAATGGATCCTCAAGCATAGACTCAAAGATTGTCCCCTAAATTTTATACTGTTTGTATCATGTTTTTAGTTTTTCAGCAACTTTTTTTTCCTCTCCACACGTTCGTTTTGTACCATTACTACCTTCGCTGGCTGCTTTTGGTGGTGCTGTTGGATTCTTTTTTGAACCCTTGGTGGTGAGAACACCACATAATTATGGACTGTTGTGTGTCTCTATTTGACACCAAGAGCACAGACACAACCAGCTATGTCTCCCTGATGTGTCCGATCGAGCGGACGAAAGGCCTAGGAGCTGGCAATACAAACAGTTCTGCCTTCGAAGGGGAGTACGATGGTTCCCTCAGGCAGATAGTGAAGGGTTTCTCATATTTATGGAATATTTCCCCCCTTCATCTTCAATTTTTTTTAAAAATTCAAATCTTTACTAAGCAATCACTATAATGACTGAATAATTGTTAGCCTGCACTTGTGTTCTCTCACTACTTAATTGTTCGGCGTGTGTATATATATATATATATATATATATATATATACACACACACACACACACACACACACACACAGATGGAGAGATGTTGTGGCTGCTACCGCTGATGCTATGGTTGAAATACTATGGAGGGTCAATTTTCTTGTGGAGAGAGAGACAGAGACAGACAGACAGACACTTTGACATTTCATTGTCATTACCAAAGAGGTCTTTTGACAAGGGGGCAGAGGTAACAGAACAAAACATTTCCCTCTTCCTTTCATGCAAACAAATAGTACACTTTCATTCCTAGTGTATATCAAAACCAAACTTAACAAAAACAAATAAATTCGTAACATTTCGTTATGTCCCTACCTCACGCACAGGAGTAATGGAGTAAGTTTATAAAACAAAAACAAAAAAACCTTAAGACTTACTCGACCATACACTCAATCAAATGATGGCAGTGTATTTTACTGATCTCTTCAACATGGAAAAAAAACAACAACAACAAAAAAACTAAGACTGACTCGACCATCCCCTCAGTCACATGATGACATTGTATTTTACTGATCTCTTCCACGTGCGATGAATGATAATATTAATTCAGGTATCTTTTATAATGTATTATCTTAAAGTTCACTATCCTTCATCTGTCTAATTTTAAATGCTTCCGCGATTAATTTCGCAACTGATTTAATTACCATCTGATGATAACACGTCAACGACATTTTGTCTTTTCGCTATATCTAGCTTGAACAATGAACAATTCGTCCGCACTTCATTATAAGCAGTGCAGTGGAAGAGAAAGTGTTATTCGTCATCAATAATAAGTCTACATGCAGGACAAGGAGATGGTGTGGATGTTTCGCATTCAAATCCTCTTTTTTCTCGCATTAAAACCTAAAGAGAGAGAGAGAGAGAGAGACAGACAGACAGACAGACAGACAGAGAGACAGACAGATAAACAATCTAAAAGCAATACATAAATTCAAAATCATTCTTCCATACGCATTCAATTCCAAGTCTTCAGAATGTCTTATGAAATCTTTTGTCCATGGAAATGAGCCTGTGAAAATGATGACTGGTGAAAGGGAAAACGTTGGCTGTTCTGCCATTTAGATTCCTACACAACTTTTTCATACAATAATATTTTCTCTGTTAAAGTCTCTTCAAGACAGATGATGCCGTTTTCAATTTCAAATTGTTGTATGATATGGGGAATTCATTGGAGGCACGTTAGCACATACATAAACAATGTTATTTTCGAAACCAAATAACGTCTTATTAAGTAAGAATCACATGATCTTGTCTTGTTCACATGTAAGTTCAGACCCATAAGCCATCAACTCGGGTTTGAATTAAGCATAGCGTTCCACCTGATCTCCTCCAGCGCCTTATCAGCTTAACAGCATGTTAAAAAAAAAAGACAGAATCGTAAGGGAACAATAGGAATCTATTTTCTCTATGAAACTTTCAACAAGGCAAACAAAACCCAGTTAAAAATGTACGATGTAAACTGTTGATCATCCATAGATGAAAGGCCATCTACATTCCAATGAAGGAAAGTGAACAAGCGTGCTTCATTCTTTTTTCAACAATATTACACTGATGATTTGTTTACTTTCACACTCGCTATCATTCATACATTCATTCAGACTTTCATGCATTCGAATGTCTCTGTTGATTACATTTTGTCTTCTCTCTTCCACACTGTGATGTTCCCTGTCATTTTCACGTGCTTCGTCACGACACAATCGTTCGTTCTATGCCGTGAAAAACAAGCATGAATTCTACAAATCTCTGTTTCGTATCGATAACCTTTACTCATTGAACATGATGCACGACCACCAACATGTGCGTTTTTTCGCGTTTTATCTTCGAAACCGGTGTTTGGTTACATTTATCTGCCTTTGTTTTGTCAACCAGTCAAATTAGACTTTCAGAACTGTGGAATTTTAACTTTGTTTAACCAGTCATCCTTTTTCCAGCACAAATTTCTTGCCTTCGATGAGGAGATGAGCATATATCATAGCGGCCCTCTTGTTAATGTCTCTAGCAGCTTTTAAGAGTGGTCCTAGATTCTTTCTGTTGTCACAAACTCTCTGTGTGAAGCCATCATCAATAAACACTGAAGTGTTCTTTAGGTTCTTTTGGGCTTCTTTGTGTTCGTTAGAGGTCCATCGGCCAATTACAGGTGAATACGGCTCATTATTGAGGCGATATCTTCTGTCAAATTCTACGGTTTTTGATAGTTGTAATCATCAGTCAACAGACTGTGTACTATATTCACTCAGTCCTGTTTGCTTTTTCCTTGGTAATCCATAAAAAAATTCCAGTTACTCTTCTTTAAGCGTGCTTCAAGATCATCGACTTTTTCTTCCAAACGCATGATACTGTCTTTCATTCCGCTGCTCTCTGCTGATTACTGGTCATCTCATTCATGTCATGCGTGTCCCTCTTCAGTTCGTCAGCTGAGTCTTTTGGATCTTTCACATCGTCCAACATGTTGTCAACTTTAAGAGAGAGAGAGAGAGAGAGAGAGAGAGAGAGAGAGGGTGAGATAGAGGAGAAGAAGAAGGAGGAGGAGGAGGAGGAGGAGGGGAGGAGGAGAGAGGAGGAGGAGGTGGAGGAGTAGGAGGAGGAGGAGGAGGAGGAGGAGGAGGAGGAGGAGACCAACAACAAATACAAGAAGAAGAAGAAGAAGAAGAGGGAGAAGATTGATTGATTGATTGATTGAATCTTCAATGGGTAAAGAATTAGACACATTAAAGGCCTTTTTACCAATTTGCGCATTAATACAAAACTACAACATGCAACAGGGACCAATCAGTAATGATTTCATGACACAACTAACAACGTATTCTTCTTGGAGAGAGAGAGAGAGAGAGAGAGAGAGAGAGAGAGAGAGAGAGAGAGAGAGAGAGAGAGAGAGAGAGAGAGGGGGGGGGTCCGTTTCTTATTCACTGATTAATGCTTAGCCTAAGAGTTTGATCATGACTATAATGAAAGGAACGAGAACAGTGACTGATGGAAAATAAATGAGCACTTCGATTATAATGGTGACTATTACGCAGATTCTAATCAGCCACTGAGTCTTTTCATGTTCATATCTGACAGATTTGTTCCTTTTTGTCTAGCGCATGTCAGTGAAAATGCGAATTTTTTTCTTTGGTCAGTGCATATCCATTCTTTGCTTGGACTCAGTCGAAAACCTCGGCGATGCGAGAGCTGAGAAAAAACGACCGCACGAGGTCATGAGCGAATGTCCTGAGAATCTTCTCTCTCTCTCTCTCTCTCTCTCTCTCTCTCTCTCTCTCTCTCTCTCTCTCTCTCCTCTCTCTCTCTCTCTCTCTCTCTCTCTCTCTTATATTGTTGCAAACATACAAAAAGGAAAGGTAGCAATAAGAATAAAATAGTCCTCTTGGAAGCAACGAAACAAAAACAGTGCCGTTGTTGTTTGTGTCAATTTTCTTTATAGTGTTCACATATCCTGTCAAATATCAACCATACTGGGATGTGATTTCAACCACATTAGAAACTTGGCTTCGTTGGATTTTTTTCCGTTTTTCCATCAAAGTATTGAATGTGTACATAAAGGGATTAATAGCAGAGTTCACAGGCAATACGAAAATAGCTAGAGCCACATTCATTCCCCAGGGATGGGAGTGCCAGCCAGTGACAGAATTCCACACAGTCCAATGGGAAACCAACACAGGAAATCGGTTACAGCAACACTAATCAACCGCCGAGCTATGGTCACGTCTTGTGACACTTTGGTGGAGTGCTTTTTCAATGCATTGTGCTGTATAGACCAGTAAATGAAGATCTGCCCAATAAAGATCAATGAAAGCAAAACAAAGTTCATAATTATTAAAAACACTTATCGAGTACACCCTTCCTTTGAATTCCTGCCTTGTGACAGGCAGAGGAATACATATGCCTGTCTGACTGTAAAACTCCCAATGTGATGTCATCGGAAGCAAAGGCAAAAAGGCTAAAAGCCAGCCAACCATCCACGTTAACAGACAAGCCATTGCTGCAGACCTTTTCTGAAATCTCACAGTGCTGAATGGAAATCTAGGACAATGAAGCGATCCAGAGTGATAAACCAGATAATCAGTGCTGACGTCTCACTGGACAACAGAGACAAAAATCCAGCAACTTTACACGCCACGCTGTTTTTCCATTTGTCATCGTAATGAAGATATCTGCCACTGAACCTTTCATCTGCCACTCCAATAATGGTAATATAGACACCCCCATCAGAAAGTCCGCCATTGTTAGGTTGGTGACGAACACACTATGACCACCGGCAGAGGCCATACTTCTTAAAAACGCACGTGCGCCGAAACAGAAGACATTACCAATCAGAGACAGACAGACGATTAGCCACAGAAACATGCGGTACGTCCATGACTGCAGCAAGTCTTCACACGAAGATATCTCATCTTTTGGAGCGTGGCAGGAACTACTATCGAAACCATGAGGCACAATCTCACTGCAGCACAATTTGTAATTGTCCGTGTGTATAACACTCAAACGGGAAAGATGACTGAAAATATCCACCGGAAACGTTTTAACCGGACTGCCCTCCATGTGCAATTCAGTCAGATGAGGTATGGACTGAAAAACTGCTGAGGAAAGTGTGAATAGAAGTGAAACTTAAATTCAGTATCTGTATGTGAGAAAATGCAGAGAAGAGCTGTGCGTCAAACAATGTGAGCGTGGTTAGGGACAGATCTATGGCTGAAAGTCTGTTCTGTTTTGGGGAATAGGAGTTGTCCATGAACAGTGAGATTACAGGGTTCTTTGATAGTGACAATGATTTTAGATTCTCAAAACGAACAAAAAACTGCCAAACTAATTTGCTGCAATCGGTTACCATGGAGGTCAAGGAACTTTACATTTGCCAGTGTCATGTTAGGTATGTGCGTTAAGGAACAGTGGGCAAGGACCAGATGAATGAGATAGGTATTGTGGCTGACCTCAGACAGGGTCATGCCAGACCCTGTGGCGTCCAGGGAACGGAGGTCAGGAAAGTGTGCTGCAATGAAGGGATGGAAACACCGAAATGTGTGACCTTGACACTGGCAGTCTACAGGGCAGGCCATGTCACAGACTAGTTCATCTTCATGCATTGGACAATGAGACCAGCCGTCACACAGCTGATTCATTATGCACGCATATTCTTGAAGTTCTGCATCGCAAAAATCCAGAACATATCATATCCGCACACCCCTCTTCATCTCGGTGGTCAATACAGTCGTACATTCCATTGCAGCGTGTGTAGACAGGCAGACAGTCGTTGAAGTCACCAGGACAACGATAGTGGCTGTCAGGACAGGACTCGTTTGGAATTCATTGGGATTGAGGTGAACAGCAAGTTACTATTGAAATTAATCAGAGCAGGAGAGGGAAAGGATGGAAGATTCACGAACACAGATTTGATAACCTTACAATCACGTTCATCTGATTCATCCCAACAGTGAAATCGTTGATCACACACCCTTATCATAGGGCACACATTGACCACTAGAACACGTCAAGGTATTCACACATGGGGAATGACGACAAAACGATTCGTCACTCTTATCCTGACACTCGTTTATGAAATTACACACCAGGGTGTATGCTAAAGCCAAGAGCGCATCACTGCACTCAAATAAAGGAACTGAAATGACAATGTGTTTCTTAGAATCAAGAATCATATCAGTCGTCGAGATTTGGTAAGAGAAAGGTGCAAGAGGTATTTGTTTGACAGAAATCTTCATCGAGCATGTGGTGGCAGAGTAGAAAATGTGTAGGTCAGATGACCATCACCGCATACTGTCATAGATGTTTGTTTAACAGGTATGGTGGTCAAAAAATATTCCTGGAATGAGAAGACTTTATCGCACCCTTAGTTTCATTGAACGTGCACATTACACCGAATGGTTGGACGAAAGTAGAGCGTCTACCAAAATACAAATATACACTGTTACTGGACGAACTCAAAATCAAGCTTAGTTTAAATCCAGAGTGTTCTACAGTACCAGCATAGACAGTGTGATAAAGTACTGTCTTGTCTCACACAACTGCGCAGTGTCTGTACATGGAGCGCAGTGGCATATCATAAGAGAAAACACCAACCGCATACCTCCCTATATATCCTTTGCTTTTGACATTGCACTCAACAAATGTGTCCAGTTATATATACAGGTAGGGCAACTTAACTTACCTCCCAGTTTCAGACAAAAGTCATTGCCTACTTCCGGTGTCTTATCACTGGGAAATCCACGGTCAATCTATATAATGAATAGCACCCTTGACATGTGTAACAGTCGGGTTGTGGATACACAGTTTTATGTTTCACCAGTCTTCAGGTCGTGCTTTCTTCAAACGCACGGAGTCGCGGACTCTATTGTTCACGAGCAGGGGGGCATTTCTTCTTGCGGGGGGGGTAACGGCACACACACACCCACGGTACCGGCAGTTCACCTTCCACCACCAGCACAGCACTACGACAGCAGACACAGGATATAGAGAGAGCAGAGCTGAGAGAGAGAGGAGCAAGCGAGAGAGAGAGAGAGCGGAGAGAGAGAGGAGAGAGAGAGAGCGAGAGAGAAAGAGATGAATGACTGTTTTCCGTACGTACACAGATTTTATCCGGCGGACTCGATAGTGCATAGTTTACGATATCAACCATTCTAATTAAGGCGCTGTCTGAGGGTGCTGATAGGATCAGTAGAAGCGTTACTGTCGATGTGATGTGTATCCTCACATGGGCGACATGTGTTTCGCTCGTTCGCGTCCGCCCTTATTTGATATAAGTCATTTCTCTGGGTAGGGAAAACGAAAGGTAAAAGAAAGGATAATTAACGTGGCCTGACCAGTGTGATCGGTGTCGCTGGTGGCTATAGACGTAAGGTGATTATTGGGTGAATCGATCAGGAAAATAGGCGGACATTGTCCATTGGTCAAGTAACCAAGGGCTGGCAATGCGTAGAGTTAGGTGAGTACTCACTGACTATGTACTAAGGAAGAGCGCAGGAAGGAAAAATGAAGTATAGGAAGGAGATGGTTTGGGGACACTGACCAGACAGGTTGTTTGGAACTGCAGAACGAGATTCACCTGTAATCTACCATTACCTGGGTGATGACAGATGGGGAGAGAAAAGAGAGAGTTCAAAAAAAAAAAAAAAAAACAGGAAAAAGGTAAAAAGAATTTATTCATTATTCAAGATTTTTGAAATAGATTACTTACACGGACTTCATTCGTATTTCAGCCCTTCCCGGTGGGGTGTGGGCAGCCCACCAGTAACGGGATAGGCGACTGTGGCAGTCGCACAAGTATTTGGGCTCCAGGGCTCCCAGTGCTTCAGCACCTAATTGTTCCCAGGGTTGGCGAACCTAGTTGAAGAGGACAAGGAGTGCGGCAGTCGTGAGAGAACTTAAAGTGTTTTGTCATGTTGACCCCACTGTGATTTTTGATTGTCCCCCTGGTCGGAACGCAGATTTGTTTCCTGTTTTTAAGCCATCTTTAATTCTTCTTAGGAAAGTGTAAAAATTGTTTCTTCTCCATTGAGGAGGAGAAACCTTAAAAGAAGTTCTTGTGAATTACTATGCTA